>RJWT010019349.1:0-18441 GCA_004365215.1 Cuniculus paca
AACATTTTTGTCTAGAGTTGAGAGAAAACTAGCTTCTCTGAAATTTACGTTTTCTTTGAGCGCAACTGCTCTTGTTCCTGTGGGTGACAAAGACAGGTTTCCAGGTTCTTGGGTACAACACACAATGCAAGCAATAAGTGTCTTAGTTACTTTTCTCATTGCTGAGACAAAATACTTGACACCCAAAGTTAAAAGAGGAAAAGTTTATCTACAAACCTCACAGTTTGTAGAGGTTTCAGTTCATAGTTGGTTGTCTCCAAGGCAGGGTGGCACGGCAGAGGGGAATCACAGAGGAGAAACAGTCCATGGCAAAGCAGCGCAGGTAGAAGGCAGCCATAGTGAAATAGCAACCAGCCAGTGACAAGCAATAAGCAATGACCACAGCAGCTCCCTTCTGTCCATTGTATTTTATTCAAGCTACCTGGCTTAGCATGGATGCCAAACCAACCAGTGCACTAATTTAGTAATCATATACCGCTAACCCCAGATTCACACACTCTAGATCCAGCCACCTCTGAAAAAGCCCCAACCTCTAGATGTCCGGTATGAGTTTGTGTTCTCTAAAATCAAAGAATAAATTTTAGGAACAACAGAGGTTAAGAGCAGAATATATTTATTGGGAGAAAGGAGGTTTCTGTCTGAGAGACAGAAGGGGTCCTGAGTGAGTTGCCAAAGACTCTGTCTTTTCTAGAAACTTTTAGAGAGTAAAACCACAAAGCGAGGCAGGTCTAAGGTGGGAAAAACATGGAACTTGCAAGGTGGGCATGAGGTGGGACAGAATTATGGTCAACCAATAAGATTAATTGCTCAGGTAAAACTGATTAAATCGAGGATAAATGGGGAAGTGAGTCACATAGCAAGCAGGGCACACTTAAAGAGCAGTGACCCTTCCTGTAGGAGTTGGGGTGGTGACTCCTGGCTTCCTCAGGGTGATAGAGACCTATTTAGAATATCAATCCCTGATACTTATCCTTAGGAAGTATGTGGATGCCTTTGATTTATCTTTTGTCTTGAGGTCTGGCCTACAGTGGAGGTGTCTGTCTCCCCCACAGTTGCAAGGCATCTCATCTTCTGCACTGACTTCTTCAAGGGCTCAGCCCTGCCAGACTGCTTATAATATTTCTGTTGCCTGTAACACTATGACCACATGAGGTTTCAGGGGGACCTCTAGATACAAACCATAACAGTAGAAAATCGCAGCTAAATTTACTACAGTGAAGTTTAAAAGGGGAAGAGTGAGCAGGTTCCTACTGGCAAAAAGGAAAGTGGCAGGCCCAGAGAATATGTTGGGTTAAGGATTTGAAATGTGTGCCTGGCCTAGGGCACTTCTCATTGGGTTTTCTAGGACATGAGGACAACATGATTGACATGGTGCTGAGTCATACAGTTGTATTTACTGTGCATGTCCTTTCCCATAATTCACTCTGTTACAACTGAATGTATGAGATGCAGTCTGTGTATGTGAACCATTAACGAGCTCCAAGTGAAGAAGGGTCATTGTAGGTCATGCTGGCAGGTCTACACCAGTGTTTCTGGGTTTGGAATTTCACAATTTTCAGGGATCATTGTTATCCTTATTTCTGTATCTAGGAATGGGCCTTAGAGCAAAGGTCAGGGGTGTTGGTCCTTGGGTATAGCTCAGGTTCAGCTGAGGGGAGGAGAGTGGTCCCACGGGCCACCATTGTACTATCTCTATTACTTTGACAACATTTTAAAAAATTAATTTTACTCAGGGATTTCATTGTCTATTGGATGCTTTTCAGCTTAGTAATGATTATCCTAAAACAACTGCCTTCAATTCTTTTGGTTTTCTTAAATTAATAGATGAAAAATTTATTCAAAAGGCAGATGTAATTTAAAAACTGATAAAAGAAAAATTATGAGCTATCTTAAATTTAATTACAAAGGCTAGAGGGTTGGGGAAAAGATTAGGAAAGCTAATGACTTAACAGGTGCAGGTGAAAAACTAACTTAAGATGATAACTAAATGTAAGTAATTTATACTTGCCTTTTCCAAAGTTTCATTATAAAAATACTCTGGGTTCTAAGGTCCAGTGGATATATTCCCAACTTCTATCTAGTCTTGGTGTTAGTAGTTGTGGAACTTGTCCTTCTGTCTTTTATGTTCCCTCCCTTTGCCATTTATAAGATTTTATCCCCTCCTAAATATTTTTGCAAAGATTACACCTTCCCTTTTGTACAACATTCTAAAATTCTAAATAGAAGAACCACCTAAATAGTTAAGGTGTTAACTGCTAAGTAATTCTTAGATTTACAGAATCTCATTAATATCACAATGTGTAATGTACGGCTTAGTGTTTAGTTGTATGCATCACCTAACACAAAACCTGTGAACTGGTGTAAGGTACTATGCTGTATAGTGAAATAAATCAGATATGCATGTATAAACATCATATTGTCTCACTAGTGTGAGAAGCTGGAACAATATATGTGTATATATATATATGTATGTATAATATAGTTAAGATATATATATATATAATATAGTTAAGATAGTTATACTACTGATTTCTCTCAGTTCATTGAAGAGAAAAGTTTGCACTGGTACTGTTTGGACAACTGAATTCAGATGTCTTGTGCTCTGGGTGAACGATTTGGGGATGGCAATGCACAATATATGTACCATTGTCATCCCCCAATTGTTGTTTTGAAATTTTTTTTCTCTTTGAAATAAAATGGAGTTGAAAAAAAAATACACTTTGTGTGCAAGTAGAATAGCTATTTCTGCTTTTTCTTTTCATGTTCTTTTGCATGGAATATTGTTTCCCATCCTTTGACTTTTAGTCTATGAATTTATTTTTGAGTTAAATATGTTTCTTGTATGAAGTATATTGTTGGATTTTGTTTCTTGATCCATTTTGCCAATCTGTTTCCTTCAATTGCTGAGTTGGGACCATTTACACTGATGGTTGTAACTGACAGGAATTGGCTTGTCCTTGTCATTATATTATTTTGCAGTTGTTGGTTCCCTTTCTGTTCCTTCTATTTAATTGCTTGCCTAGCCTGGTGTCTTCATTCTATTGGAATTCTTAGAATTGTCTTTGATATCTTTTTATAGGATATCCTGTAGAACTTTCTGAGAAGATGCTTTGGTGCTAATGAATTTCTTCAGGTGTCCTTTATCATGGAATTACAGTGGTACCACAGTTCATAAACTTCACAGGTTCCACAATTCTGGAAAATATGGCCATAGTCATGTTTGTCACTCAATGTGTAGTACCAGATATGGGACTTTCAAATCCACAGAAATTCAGGTTGAACCTTGGCTCTGATCATGGGAGTGGGGCCTGAGTCATTTATCTTATAGCACTCTAGGTGTCTCTTGCCTGCCTGACCACAGTTGTGTGACCACAGATGTCTCCCATGGATGTCCTTCACCTAGTCACTGTGGGAGTTTCACACTGGATCTCCTCAGGTGAAGTCAACTAGCAGCTGATTCAAATCCCAGATTCGGTTAGCCCCTCCCTAAAATAGTGTCCAGCCAGGAACCCTCTCCAGGGGATATGGCAGACACTTGGACTGGAGTCATGGACCAGGTGTTATAGCAGACAGCATTCACTGCTCCATTCCACTGGTTCCTTTCTCCTTGAAGCCCTCTGGAGTCACCTGCTTTCACTGTGTCTCTGTACATTAATGCCTCTGCACATTTACTCAATCTACCTTTCTTTTGCCACGAGCCAGGAACTGGGGAGAAAGTGCAGATTACCTCTTCCTTTTCCTGTGTTATTATCTGACTCTTCAATTACTCTGTAGGCTCCCATTTTCCTTTCAGATCTTTCCAGGGTCTCATGGATTCACCTCCCTCTTTGTTTTCTTCTCTAAGTTGTCATTTTCCAGATTCTGGATTCCAAATTGTGGAGAGGCTGATTTTATTGCCATTTACCACTCTGCCATCTTCCCAGAAGTCCTAGGTTGGTTTTATGTAGGGAAAAGATCCAAAGAAAGTAGAAACTGGTCATGCATGCCTGTAAACCTAGCACTCAGAAGACAGTTCAAGACCAGCCTGGGCCACAGAGTGAGTTCAAGCCCAGCCCAAACTACGTATCAAGTCTCTGTCTCAAAAAATAAAAATGAAAATAAAAATAAAATAAAATAAAATAAAATAAATGAAAACAGAAACAAAAAACATACTAAAAGAAAGATAACTGATTTGTTAAAATCAGGTAAACTCAGTTTATCTTTTTATGAAAGAATTAAGACAGTGGGGCTGGAGATTTAACTCAGTGGTGTAAGCACCTGCCTGGCAAGCACGAGGTCGTGAGTTCAATCCCCGGTGCCACAAAAAAAAAAAGGAAAAAGAAGACAGTGGGAATCATAGTAATAGAAATTGGCCTGTTTGGGTAATATGGCTGCTCTTTCTCTTTCCTAATTTCTGAGACTGTCACATAAACAACTTATTTTTGGGTCACTTGTAATAGTTGATATATTGTGAGAAGTTCACAAGTTTAACTAAGCGACTCAGCAGGGGACCAGGGTCTTCACTTTGTAAACATCTTCAGTGTTATGGTTTGTGTCTAGGTGGCCCTCCCCAAGCCTCATGCAGTCATGGAGGCTGATGAATATAGCATTTGTGATTGGTCTGTTGTCTAGTACTGGTATTAGCACTGAGATTAGCGATGTTAGTGCTGCATCCACCCACGGGTGGAGTCAGCATACAATATAAGGGTGAGAAGAAGGTGTGTTTTCGCCCTCTCTTTTGCACTGTTTGCTTTTGCTGCTTGCAGCTGCCATGAATGGCTGCTCCTCAGCCACGCCACCCTGCCTTGGAACCAGCTGAGTATGGACTAAAACCTCCATAACTGTAAGAAATAAACCTCTCCTTCCTTCATTTTGGGCATCAGATATTTTGACTCAATAATGAGAGAAAAGTAACCAAGACACTCAGCTCATGCAAGAGGAGGGCAGGGAGATGGTGAGAGCGCTACACCCACCTGAGGGCAAGTGCCCTGCTTACAATATAAGGGAGGAAAAGAGGCTTGCCGCCCACTTTACTTTCGTTATTTTTGCTGTCTTTTGCCTCCTTGAAGTGTTACCCTCTCACCATGGCACTCTGCCTTGGAGCTAGCCGATTATGGACTGAAACCTCCACAAACTGTGAGCCAAATAAACTTTTCCTTCCTTCATTTCGGGTATCAGGTATTTTGTCTCAGCAATGGAAGAAAGGTAACTAAGACATCAGTGATGTAGAATTTTAGCATTACTCCATTTTAGTTTTTAGTCTGGCCTTTTGGAACTTAGTGCAAGAATTTAGTCCAAAACAATAGTCTCCTATAATTTTCATTTAACAGGCTGTAACCAGGAAATTCTCAGCCTGGCATGAAGCTGTATGGCATACCTTGAGATAAAGACAGGTGTGAGTTTCGAAGGGATCAGAGCCATAACAATAAAGAAAACAAGTGCAGAGCTATTTATCTTACTTTCAGTTGTAGGCGGCTTTTCCAAGGTCTTACTAAGAAAGTTGATAGTCAACACTTTTGCGGTCATGTAGATCTAAGTGTCTTGGTTTCCACCTGTATCAGGAAACTGCACATATGTACATATTTACATTTAGGGAAGCCAGGCATAGGCTAAAACTGTCACAAAAAGCAGTCAGGCTTGCTTCTTCTGGCATTTGGGAATCCTAGTTTCCTCATATTCTTTCAAATTCATTCTTAAGAGAAACTATAGGATATTTTTCATGGGCATTTGGTGTAGTTCTTAGAATCACATTTTTCCTCCCCTGTTATTCTGACTCACTGAAAACAAAAAAAACAAAACAAAACAAAAAAATATATATATATATATATGTTAGTTTCCCAGGCTGGCCTCAAACACACAGTGATTCTCCTGCCTCAGCTTCCCTCCTGAATGCTGGGATCACAGGAATGCACCACCGTGCCTGGCTTACAGACATTATATGTAAGTGGACTCTTCCAACCTGCAAAGTAGTAACTGCAGTACCAGTAGTTGCTGAAAATGCTGCTGCTGCTGCTACTGCTGATGTTGAACATGCAAAGATAAGCCTTTTTAGAGTCACTGTCTGACGTAGAGGGCTATGTACTCTTTGTTTGATCTATGAAGTTAGATGGCATGGGTTCGAATTCCAACTTTGCCATCCTGTAGATATATTAATGCTGACATAAGTTTGTGCATTTATCCAGCAGGAATGTAATGGTCCCTACCTTAGAGGATTTTGGTAATGATTAAGTAATATGGTACATGTGAATGTTTTCAGTTAACCCTTATTGTGTGTATTATGAGACAAACAATATACTAATATTGCTGTTACAGGTAAGAAAAATAAAAGATGTCACTCTTGGAGGTGCTATGCAATAAATTGCTTGCCAGTTTTTATTGAATATTTAATTACAGCTCCCCACTTTACAAGCTATAACCCTGGAGTAACATGAGTGGCAGACACTGTGCCACATATAAAAACCATCTGCACAGGCTCAAATGTGAACCAAGTGGGACTCCACTGGCTTCCAGGAGATTTGATCAATTTAATCTTGTTTGTTAATTATATAATTCCAATACATTAATAATTTTTCTGTCTTTTTGAAGTACCAAACAAATTTTCAAGAACTTTCACATTTTGTTAAGGAAAGCTCCAGATATGCTGAACTCTGCTAACATCTTAGTTTACCAGTCTTAAATAAAGTGAAATAGTTTGCCAGTCTTAAGTAAAGTGAAACTTTCAAAGAGTGCCTGATGAGTCACACTGAACCTACATTATGAATTTCATAAATACTTCCTAGAAACTCATTTAACTAACACATATCCATGTGTATACACATAGGTATTGGAACAAAGATGTTTATGATAGTATTGCTCATATATGCATAAAAGATACATTTATCTGCAGAGAACAGGATATATTAAATTATTATACTTCGAAAAAAATATGAATTAAATCTTTGTGCTGTCATATGAAAGATGTCCAATATTAATAAGTGAAATAAAGCCAAGTGTAGAGGTACATGCCTATAATCCCAGTACTCAGAAGGCTGAGGCAGGAGGATTGCAGTGAGTTCAAAGCCAGCCTAGGCCAGCCTATAATGACATTTATTATTTTTCTTTTCCTGAAGTATGTATACATTTTTTTTTGCAGACTCAAATGTGTACATACCTCAGGAAAAGAAAAACAGTATGATATTTTTTCAACAGATGGTATAATACTCACACATGGGGGAATCCTAGAGGATACTGTATGTCACAGAAAACCCACTACACTGCCAGCCCTTGGAGAAAAAAATTGAAAATACATGTGCAGGAATCTCAGTGACCAAGGTTACTTGGCCAGCAGTTTACTGTACTAATAAATGTCAGGAAGCTCATGGCCACCGCTTTGAGCACCTCTTGTGATTGTAAAGGCCAAAGGTAACTTGTATCAATCTCATGCTGCCTCAATAAATTTAGTATTAAAATATTTATACAAGTTTTTCTTTTCCTGAGGTGTGTATATATATTTTTGGTAGACTGTGTATATCTGTGTTTATATACATAAAACAATTTATTGATGAGTTCAACAGTATTAACTGTTTCAGATATTTTAACTGATCTCCTTACTAACTCTGACTCCAAAATAGTGTGATGGCATAGAAAGCATGACACACAAACTAATCATATCTGTAATATATAGGAATCAAAATGAAACTCCAAATTCCTAAAGATTTAACAATGTCTGATATGGCAAAATTCTAACGAAAGGTTTTGGATAATCTCTAGGAGTTCGTTGTAAGAAGGACCAATGACTTTATAATCTTAGGGAACAAAGAGCACACAGGTCAATGGTAATCTCGTTTCACTACACCTGCAATGAGGCTGACTTTTCCAGATTCCTTCTGGTATCTCAGAAGTGGTAGGGCTACAGAGTTGTTGACCCATTCCCTGATCGTGCTCATAAGGGTAGAGAAAAAGAGCACTTATTTCTGATGTCTCAGACCTGAGAAAATTGAAAGTTTTCACAAAGCATTATTTAATAGTATTGCATATTCTCTCACTTTGCTATTCTGACCAAGTCTACTGAAAGATATTTAGGGCCACTACTATAAATAATAAAAGAAAAGGTTCTGGGCTGGGGATATAGCTCAGCGGCACAGTGCCTGCCTGGCGAGCATGAGGTCCTGAGTTTGATTCCTGGTACAAAAAAAAAAAAATTCAGAAGAAAAGGTTCTATGATTGTTTTGTCCAGTAGAACTCCTTAATGAAAAATATGAACTGAATAAATCAACAAACCTCAGATAAAATGATCAAATAATAGAATGGTATTTTGAAAAAGAGAAGTATTGCTTTGCTAAAGGAAAACACCAAGGAGCAAATCAACAAGAGTTCGTAACTAATGAATTGATAATAAATAGTAATGGAGGTAACAAACGCAGGTAAAACCATGTTACAGAGATAATCAATAAAAGCAATGAAAATTAAAACAACTAGAGAAGCACTAGTGACTATGGAAAATAATATAAGAACAACTACTCTTCATGAAAACGAGGGCCCAAGAAGCTGGTCTGTGGTGGCACATGCTTGTGATTCCAGCACTTGAAAAGCTCAGGCAGGAGTACTGCTCTGAGTTTGAGGTCAACTTGGGCTACATTGTGAACTCAAGGCCAGCCTGAACTACATAGTGAGACCCTGTCTAAAAAACAAAAAACAAAAAAAGGACCCAGGAAATACAAAGAAGTGTATTCAAGAATTATCTCTGAAATGAACTAAAAAGTGAACCTGTAAAATAGTACCCCTAAGAAAATTTGATAAGAACATTGAAGCCAAAAGCAAATTAATGAGCCAAAACCAAAGATTTTCTTTCTGGCGTCCAAGTTTTATAAGTAAGTATCGCCAGAGGAAGAGAATTTAGGCTGCTTTTGACCTTTTCATGGCAAGAAATTAGAAGGAAAAATAGCAATGGTAGCCAGTCTCCAAAATGGCCTTCAATGACCCCTGTTTCCTGGTCTTCACACCCTTCTCTAGGCTCCTTCCTTATTTTAGTGGAGTGTTCTCTGTGACCTATAGACTCCTGCAGAATTAGTGGCAAGTCTCTCAAAACTATGTTGTAAGCAGGGCATGGTAGCACACATCTGTAAACTCAGTACTTTGGGAGGCTGAGGCAGGAGAATTTCTGTGAGTTCAAGGCCAGCTTGCACAACATATCAAGACCCTGTCTAAAATAAAATCCCCGAGGGCTGGGGATTTAGCTCAGTGGCCTAAGCACCTGCCTGGCAAGCCCAAGGTTGTTGAGTTTGATCCCCAGGTGCCGCAAAAATAAATAAATAAATAAAATAAAACCAAAACAAAATCCTAGGTTGCAAAAGACACTGCAGCACAGTGCTAGTGGCACTCTCATTCTCCTTTGACCACTCACCACTCTGGGTTAAGCCAGCTGCCATTCAAGGGCCAACATGATAAGGAATTGAAGTCTTTTGCCAACAGCCAATGAGCAACAGCTTCCCGGCAGGAACCCTATGAGTAATCCATCTTGGAAGTGAGTCCTTCAGGCATAATCAATCCCCAACCTGGCTCCACCTGCAGCTCATGGATTGAATGCGACACCATGAGCGAGCCTAAGCAGACCACAAAACTAAGCCATTGCCAGGTTCCTGGCCCTTAGAAACTCTGTACAATAATAGAGGTCTGTTATGTGGCTAAAATTTTGAGTAATCTGTTTCATTGCAATAGACAATCAAAACAATCTTCAAAAAGGGAAATTGAATGGGATCCAAAAATAATTTATACTGTGACTCAAGGATAATATACTCAGACAAGATGTTACCCAAGAGTAAAAGAAAGTAAATTTTTTGATAGGTGAAAAATGTTAGACAGTGCAAAATGCATTAAAAGAACAACTGTACTCGCTAAGGAAAACCAGCCAAAGAAGACATTCATCAAAACAGATCTGAGAACTGAATGACAACGGTGAAAAGAACTGGTGATAAACACCAACTCTGTTCAATAGGAGAGACAATACTAAATTACTATAGAAATTTGGATACTGACCGGAAAATAAATGTTTAAGAATGTGCATTGTAAGCCTAGCATGGTGGCGCATGACTGTAAGACCAACACACAGAAGCCAAAGGCAAGGATATTTTGAGTTCAAGGTCATCCTGGGCTACATAGTAATTTTGAGGCCAGCCTGAGCTAAATAATGAGATCCTGTCTCAGAACAAAACGAAAGTTGTGCAGTATTTAAATAATGATATAAATAACCAACTTGAAATTGTAGAAACACTAAGGCCCTCAATCTTTTTCTAGAAGGTTGTTAATTGGTATCAGCTAAAATGCAGAGATTGTATTGAAAAAGAAACACAAGTCTAACCACTTTGTATTTTTCACAAATTCACTTAACTTAGGACAGATGTTTTAGGAATTAGCATCTCTTATACTGAAGAAATATGTTCTGACTTTGAATTTCAAAAATTCTTTTAGTTTTGTTTCTTTTCTTCTATTATAAATTTGAATTAATAGTATATGTAAGAGTAGGATTTATATTGTGATTTCATTTGTGGAGTTTTTCTTACTTTTTTCTTCTTTCACTGAAAAATATCTTCAGAGAGGTTCACTACTTCTTTCTTTCCTTCCTTCCTTTGTTCCTTTCTTCCTTTCTTCTTTTTTGTCTTTCTAAAACAGGGTTTCACTACGCAGTTCAGGCTGGCCTCGAACTCACAACAATCCTCCTACTTCAGCCTCCTGAGTATTGGGATTACATGTGTGCGCTACCACACCCAGCTACTATGTTATTTCTAAATAATAGAATTTGACTATTTTTTTCATCCTTAAATTTGTACTTTTCTGCATTGCATAGATTGTTTATAATATGCATATGTTGTTTTTATAATATGTAATAAGTAATTTTTGATATCTGAGGGAAAATGCTGAAAGAATTGATTTTGGTTTTTCTCTTAAATGGAGAAAATAGTAACTTCTGCTATAGTAAGCATTAACTGAAATAATGTAAGTAAACCTTGTATTGCCATACAAAAGAAAAACAAATATAAGTTAGCTACCCACTGTTTTATCTTTGATATAGGGAAAGTTATGAATATACCTTGCATATTTTCCATAAAACCCTTCCAAATTACATTCCTGTCAGGAGCGTTGCTGATAGATTTATGGAGTTGCATATTATCATAGTTTCCAAGAGTGCTAAGAAAAAAGGTGCAGCAAAAAGATGATCTGTATGTAACAGGAGTCACTTCCTCTTGTTTGTACATCACATACACTTCCTATGGCTGGTGCTTAGTTTGCCTCAGAGCCAATGCTTTCTTTGCATTCTTCACTATGGTGTTCATTTTGGAAAAAGGAATATAAAAATACGTGAAGGAGAGAACTGAAGGAATATTTTTTGGTAAATCAAGTTCTGAAAATTAATTGGATATAAAAGTTCTGATTAATGAGAACAAAGCTGAGGTTGTTTAACATTATACACATAATTTTATCATTAGCTTATGTTTATTTCCTGTTAATAGAAGACACCAGAGGAAGAGCAAAAGGAGAACTGGGTATTCTCTTCTGGTTTGTGTTTGAATCACTAGCAGAACAGAGATATAATTAATTTATAAATGATATTATTTATATCAATAAGTTTTTACATTCTCATTGCAGTAAAACTGCAAACATTGTCGCTGTAATCAAGATTTTCTTCACCCAGGCACAGTGGCACATGCCTGTAATCCCAGCTACCTGGGAGGCTTGAAGTAGGAAGATCACAAGTTTAAGGCCAGTCTGGACAATGTAATGAGACCCCATCTCAAAATAGAATTAAAATATATTAAATTAAATTAAGTTAAGCTGGGTATGGTGGCACATGCCTGTAATCCCAGCACTCGGGAGGCTGAGGCAGGCAGATCTGTGAGTTTCAAGCCAGCCTGGACCACATAGTGAGACCCTGACTCAAAAAACAAACAAACAAACAAATAATAAAATAAAAAGGGCTAGGGATGTAGTTCAGTGATAGAGCTCTTACTTAGCCGGCCAGGGGCTCTATGTTCAGACCTCAGTTCCACTCTCCCCCCAAAAATACCTTGTTTTTTCTTTTTGGTACCAGGGATCAAACTCACGACCTTATGCTTGCCAGGCAGGTGCTTATGCCACTGAGCTAAATCCCTGGCCCTGAATTTAAGAATTAAAAATAAAATGTAATTGCATTTAAAGTGTATACAAAATTTGATGATGAGAGTCTACAAAATTTTATGCACACTTTCATCAAAATATGGAATTAAAAGTGAAAGGTCAAAACATTAAAAAATTCATCCTTTTTCAAAGATTTTATTTTTCTTTAGAATGTTTAACAATTTATAGAAATTAAGGACAAAATACAAATGAGAGGTAAAAAATACCAAGAATTTAAATCAAAATAATTTTTAAATGCTGAATTTTAACTTTTTGAGAATTTATTTTAAAAATTAAAATAAGTATAATTCTAGTAGTCAATGCCCATCTTATTGCCAATATAAAAAATCTTTATCCTATTTTGGTATGCCTAGACACACACACACATTTATGTATGAGTAACAGGAATTACTTAACTTCAAGTAGTATCATTTCAGATACCACTTTCTGCGTTGTTCTGTTTTTGAGACAGGGTTTCACTGTTTTCCCCAGGCTGGTCAGGAGCTTGTGGGTTCAAATGATCCTCCAGCTTCAGCTTCCCAAAACAGCTGGGACTATACAGGTGCCACCATGCTAGGTCCCATGTGATTGTTGAGCACTTTCAGAGGTGTTCACAATTGGGAGCATGAAGACAAGCCAGAAAATTGAAGTGGCCTACTAACTAAAATATGGAATTTCCATCAAGGAAGGATTTCCCGCATTCATGTCATTTGAAGGAAAGATTTTTTTTTAATAGTTAAGCGAGTTGAACAGTCTTCACACTGAGCTATATCTTCAGTCCTTTTTTCACATAGCATCTCAACAAATTGACTAGGCTGGCTTCAAATGTGCAATCCTGCTTCAGCCTCCCAGAGTGCTAGGATTACAGGCATGTGCCACCACACCCTGCTGGGAAATGATTTCACCATGTGTCCAATCTCTTTTGATCTAGGAATCTTTACCTTTCTGAGGCAATACATTGGAGCCTACACTAAAACTTTCACATTTGTCACAGTAGCCTTTTGTTTCAAGGAGACAGTGTTATCTGGGACTTGAATAATGTTAGCCAGAGGGACTTTGAGGGCAACAGGTCTTTCTTTGCCAGCATGTACATCACAGTAACAAAGATACCCCTGTTCTTCAACACACTTACTTTCTGGAGGTTTCTGTCCTGTATGTGGCTGACTCAGGGTAGAGATCCACGGTAGTGGTCATTCTTGCCCAGGTCTAAGCACAGCTACTACATGGAAGCGAGTATGCTACTAAAAAAGTGCCAAGCCCTTTAAAATTTAAAGTAGATTCTCAAGTACAGGGATTCCTGAGAATCCTAAGAGACAGCTCCAAGGGGCCAGCTCTCCCATTCATGGCAACAGTAACAGAGAGCAAGGGGCCCTGGAGCTGGTCCAGGAGAGCCTGCAGGGCCAACTCCTCCCAGACCCTCCTGCCTCCTTGCTCCCTCATCTTATTCCAGGGGCCCTGGTACACAACTTGCACCTGAGCATTGGCTGGGACTACTCTAGCCTGAACCTCAGTGGGAAACTTAGGGATCAGGGAGAGAAGACTCACATTTTTTCCCAGAAGCCTTGGGCTCCTAGTGTCAATGGTTTTCTTCAACTGCTCAGCTCAGGAGCTGGCCTTAACACTTCTCTATACCTTTCTACCACCGTTTTACCTTTCTAAAGATAAGTGTAAAATTTCTTCACATTCTTAGAGGAGATAAAGTGAATGTTTTTATTTATGTGCCAACAGAATATGTAAAAAGGAGATTTCTGTTACTTAGGACATGGACTTTATGAAATCACACAATAAAAAAACTTCTATTTTTATTATCTATATTTGTTATTTTAAAATTAATTAGTACCCACTACAGAAGACTTGGAAAATATAGAAAAGCACAGATAGAAAAAGAAATGTCAAAAAAAAAAAAAGAAGAAAAGAAAAAGAAATGTCACCCATATTTCTTTATTCAGATTTAAACCTTTAGAGCTGGGCACCGTGACACACAACTGTAATCCCCGCAGTCGAGAGGCTGAGGCAAGAGGCTCACCATGATTTTCAAGGCCAGCCTGGGCTATATAGTAAGTTCGAGGTCAGCCTGGACTACAGAGCGAGACCCTGTCTCAAAACAAACACAACAACAACCAAAACCAGATTTAAACCTTTTCACTTTTTATTTTATTTTTACTTTTTGGTGGTACTGAGGATTAGACCTTGGGGCATTCTACCACTAAACTGCATCTTTGGGCCATTTTATTTTTTATTTTATGACAAGCTGGAGCAAGTTGCCCAGGCTGGCCTCCAATTTCAATCCTCCTGACTCAGTCTCCTAAATTTATGGGATTACAGATGTGTGCCACCGTGCCCGGCCTTGTTCACATTTTGATCTAAAACATCACTACTGAGGACGGGAGAGGTAGGGCAGGAGGGTGGCGGGGAGTAAAAATGATCAAGATGCAATGTGTGTAGATATCAGTTCTCCAAGATGAATAGAATCATCATGTATCACAAATATATACTAATAAAAATTTAAAAGCTTTTAAAGTACCACTATTTTTTCACCATCTATAGAGGCTGAGTTCTTAAGACGTTGTTTTATACTTTGATGTCTTCACATAACATGTTGCAATTTTTTCAAGCTATTCCACATTTTTTTGTGATACGTTTTGTGAGCGGTTTGTTTATTTGTTTGTTTTGAGATGGGGTCTCACTACTAGTTCAGGCTGTCCTCGAACTCATGGTGATCTTTCTGCTTTAGGCTCCTAGTGCTGGAATTATAGACATACCACACCCAGAGGATACCACACCCAGCTCTTTTGTGATAGTATTTTTAAATGGAGGAAGGACATGTCATATAGAGTAGCTAGCTACACTTTGTTTACCCAAATTCCATTTAAAGGTATTTTTGTTTTACTATTATTTATTTCCAACAAATTTCCAGGAGTAGTAATTTGGGGCAAAAAATGTCTGTTGCAGGTTTTTGTTTTTGTTTTGTTTTGTTTTGTTTGTAGGTTCTTGATACCTACTACAAATTGCACACAAGCACCCCATCATCCATCTCCCGCTCCACCCCCACTGACATTCAACCAGTTTATACTCCTACTAGAAAGGCACGCAAGTGTTGTTTCCAGTGCCTCTTTTCACAAGGCATTACATGTTTTTCACAATCATCAAAGTATTTAATTACAAGAGAAGATGTTCCTTTTGTATATCTAATTGCCCTACGTGTGTCTTGCTTGTTTTTAAGCTTGGGTATTCAGGTTTCAAAATTATCTTTTACTTTGAATAAAGCTTAGGATAGTTTTCCTTTGTAATGTTTGGCAAATGTTTTCCTAGTTTGTCATTTCCCCCTTTATGTTGTTTGACTTTTTTTTTTTTGACATACAGATGTTTTAAATTGTTTATGTTGTCACACTTATCAATCATTTCCTCTGTGTTTTCTTCCTTTAGTTTTGTGAATTAAACAGGAAAGTTCACCTGGTGAAAATTTACCCCACACATTTACAAACTGTGTACTTTTCCATATATATGCTATATTTCAACAAAATTTATCAAAATAGTAAAGGTGTTTTCTGGCCTATATGCATTCTTCAGATTAAAATAATAGTAACAATAATGATTATTATTAGTGTTTTGTAGTGCTGGAGATAAAACCACATGCTACACATTGTCTCACCACTAAGCTATACTTACATTTCTCTTCCCATTCCCTTCCTTTTAATACTTCTAAAAAATTCTTTAATTCATTTTGCATGTTGTAAGTGAATCGACTGACTATATGTTTTCAAATTGTCAACTAATCTCAGCAAAGTGATTTTCTGTAAATATGGGTAGGTTAGTACCCACCCACACCCCCAACCCTGCCTCAGCACTGTCAGCACTGACTTTTGCAAAATGAATGAGATGGGTTGGTATTCTGGCTCTTCATTGCGTCTTAGTTTCTGTGATTTAGTAATATAGAGAATAACCCATGGTGATTTAAAGAATAAAGAAGAGGGGCAACCCACTTGGGACCCCTTCTGTATCTCTCTTGGACAGATGCTTTCTTTCTTTCAATAAATATATCTTGCTCAAAAAAAAAAAAAAAAGAATAAAGAAGAGGAAACACTGAACTAAATACCAATCAGACACTTCATCTAACAAGTCCAGAGAGATTTGAAAAACCAACCTATTAATATAACTGTGTTTATACTACAAAGTCTAAGATACTAAAAAATGATGAAAATGAAAGTAGAGAAGCTGTTTCTTCCATGTATTTAAAAGAAAAATAGCCAGGGGAAGAAATTATCACATGAATCAAATTTAGCTCCATTAATAGCAAAGAAATACTCTATTTTGTGGTTTAACTGGCATCATGATGTCACCTTCTCCTGTCGTTAGTAATGGGATGCCCATTGGGCCCTTTGATTCCCACAGATCCATAAATCCCTAAATCAGCTCCTAACATCGATCTTGGAAGCACTGTAGGCTCGGGAAATCATATTGACATCACCATTTCATGGAAGTCCATTATTATTATTTGCCCCTAAGCACCTCCTGTAGTGGACAGTGAGTGAATTTTGAAATTGAAGTTTTTAATCTCAGAAACTGGACTCAGTGATATTTTACATAGCAGCTAATAGGAGGTGACCCTATTCATCATCACTATGTCACTATTCTTTCCAAACCTGTTCCAGTGCTGTGGTTACAGGCACATACATTACTACCACTTAGCCAACCACAAGCGTTCCGGGACTTTTGTTCCTGCCATCACTGTGATGGCTGCCTGCCGCCTCCTAGAGAAATTAAGTCAATCGATGGAGCCATCTATGCTCCTTATGACTAAAAACCTCTACTCACCATGGTAACCTGAGGCACTTGGCTAACTCTGGTTTCCAAAACACAAGGCTTCATAGTATCAGTGCGCTCCTCCTTTGGTCCCAACACCAGGGAATTCCAGCAATCCTGGATCCCTATGTGCATTAAAGGCTCCCTTAATGTTTACGACAAGATAGGCAAATGTATCGCTAGGGGAAAGAGGTTGTAATGAATTTCATTTTGCTTTTACAGTCAGGGACAGACTGTCATCAGCCAACACCAGTTTTCTGTCTCTTTAATCTCAGAATATTTGTCAAAACTCTAGCATGACTGGCTTTATATCTCTACTGGGTCTCATTCTGAGTAAGAGAAGTTAAGATAAAGATTAAAAACACCTTCCACACCAATATTGACTATTCAAACACAGTCATGCCCTTCTGACTGTATTATTGGGATCTTATAATGAGTTTCATTTGCTGCTAAATCTACAGAATCAAGGCCTACAAATCTGTTTCAGGAACCCAGAAAATCTGACTATCTTATTCCCTATCTTATCCCTATTATCCACAACAGTATCCATTGTATATCTGTAGGAAAAAAATAATTATTTTCAGTTATTTCTTTGTTGAATAGATAATGCATGCTGCCATTGTTTAGATCTGGAATGTCCCCAAAGGCCAGGTGATACGGCCTTGGGTCCCAGCTTGGGACTATTTGGAAATGGGCGGAAACATTAAGAGTTGGGGCTTAGCGGGAGGAGGTTTTCCTAAAAGACACTCACACTTTCCTAATCTCCTAGGCATCTCTCAAGCCAATCAAGTTGACAATCAAAACTAACCATCACAACTTCTAATCCTAGCCTTGAGGAATCCTTGTTATTACATGAACAGATAAATCCTGCAAATTCCTTTTTCTTGATTTTTTTTCCTCTTTGAAATAAAATGGATACAAATTCTTTGTCACTCAAGTTAATTTTAGTTAACTATTTGCAATTTAAGGCCCCTGCCTAATATATCACTTCACAATGTCACTGTGAGCATTGCCCAATTTAACACCTATGTAGTAAGTACTCAGGAAATTCTTGATGCACACATAAATGTGGGTGCTTGTGGCTGTTATTATTCACTGCAACATCACTTTTTCTCCACTACCATCCTGAAATACTGCAAACTCCTACACAAACTGATTGTAAATACAGCGTGTTTTCAAAACAGCCCTGTTATCACGTGGCCCATGGGATGAGCCCAGGTGTAGTGGCCTGAAACCATCCCTGTGTGGCCACGAGGTCAAGCTCCCCCCTGGCTGCTCCGGGACAATGGTCAAGTGTGGCAGGAAAAGGAAGGCAGATCTATGCCTTATCCATTGACATTGGCTGGATTCCCCACTGTCCTTGCCAAAACTTTCTTAGAACTGCACTGCAGACTAAGACTTTTCCTGTCACCCTTCCTTCCTGCGTTCACTCCTTCCCAGGGGTCAGACCAGAGTTTTGGTCTGAGGTGCTTTCAAACTTTTTTGCATCTTCTCTATTTTCCCTCAGAGATATTTCACCAAAAAAAATTT
>RJWT010019350.1:0-18446 GCA_004365215.1 Cuniculus paca
TACCGTAAAAGAAGATCCCCAAAGAATGGTTCAGATGTTTTCATATAATTTCCATAGATTGGCATATCCTTATTGCCAAAACTCATGCTCAATCGAGTGTAATTTAAGAAAGGTAGATTACGAGATTTTATAAGGTGCCAATACAGATGAAAGAAAATTAAACTAGCAAAGCCTGTTCAATAGAGTTTCCTGTTGCCTGCATTTTTTGTTGGTTTTGTCCCTATTTTTTCACCATCTTACCAGAGAGACACAAAAAGGAAGATGAAATTGATGGCAGGAACAAAACAGTTCCCAACTGTGACTCTGTCAGTTCAAACTTGCATTTCTTCAAAGAGGATAAAAGGGAGAATTGAACAAAAAGTAAAATTCCTGGGGTTCGACTGGGGAAGGGTAGCAGTGTGGACCAGGCAGCCTGAGTACAGCCCTGACCCCTGTTTATTGATGCAGCCAGAGTGTCCACACTTAATTATTGCTGCTAGGGTGACGTTTCTGGCAAGCTCTCCCACCAGATGAGAGAGCAGATAAGAGAGCAATATTCAAAGGAATAAGGTTTTCTTTTTTCCCCTTTTTCTTTGATCTGTGATTGCTTGCTAGTATTTCTGAATGTCCTCAGGTGGTTTTGAAGTGTGAGTGTGTACGCGAATCACTGAAGACATTATGAAGCCATAGATCCCCAGAGATACTGGTTCTGCAAATCTGAAACAAGGCCTAAAAATTCTGCATTTCCTGTAAAGCTCCACGGGCTGCTGCTACTGCTGGTCTGGGGACCACATTCTAAGTGTTGAGACCTCAGAGGTGGACGGATCCTTTCCCCAAAGTCAAAGAAATAAATTAGCTCCAGTTTTTGTCTTGTCCTAATAATAGTTTTTAATAAATGGTTTTGCTATGTAGTTACTACCCCAAACTCACAACTGCAAATCAATTATGGTATGTTGAAAGAAAGGGAAAGTTACATGTAGTAATTTCTTTGTGAACAGTGTGAATAGGTAAAAATTGTACCATTGGTTTTTCCTCCTTCCCTAAATCTCACGTCTTCCAATATTGCACAAAGTCAATCAGGCTGACAAATCAAAAAATTCTGTCTTAAGTGAGAGAATGGGAAGAGCTTTGTTATCTCCCTGACGCACTTGCAGTTTGCTGCTTGGAGGAAAGCGGCCTAACGTGCACCATTAAAGCAAAACCCCAGGTGGGGAGAGACAAGAGCCTTTTCCTGGGTGGAATGGCGTTTTGCAGGTGATGGGAATCTGCGTGCGGAGGAGCTGACCAGGGCCACGCCCACTTGGCCACGGATCCCTCCTGCCCTGCGGCTCTGGAGCTGTCCCATTTTCTCCAGTTCCCCTCCCATCCCCAGCAGGCTGAGTGTGTGACAGGGACTGCAGAGAGTGAAAAAGTATTCTCTTTCTTGGCTCCCGCTTTTTCTTTTACATTCGCAACATTATGTTTAATATTATGAAATGAAGATGTGTATCCTACAGAGAATATGGAAGAGTGAAAAAAAGGAAATAATGTGAGTCTGTTTCTCAGGGAAAATCATGGCTACTATTTTAAGCCATTTACTTTTATGTTTTAGGTCTGTACAAATTTTTATCTTTTTTTTTTTAACAAAATGGTATAATACTTTACAGCTTTGAATCATTGCTTTCTTTTAAATAACATCTGACACATTTTCACATATCATTAAATATTCTCTAATAACAAGCTTTTTAATGATGTAGAATTTTCATCTTTATGCCTTATAATTTCTTGAACTAATTTCCTATTTTGGGATGAAAAATTAAAATTAAGTATTAAAACCTCTATCTCTCCTATTATCTCTCCTTTTTTCTTTCTCATATATTTCTGAGTTTATCAGGAGACAGGAGCATTTTCCAAGGCTAGAAGCAAGAGAAAAACTCAAATATGGAGCATATTAAAATGCTAGAAAAAATGCCTGCCATGGGGGTACATACATGTTCCTAATTGCTTGGACCCTAGTTCTAAATTGGTCACTCACAAGGGCAATGGGGGATGAAGCCTGGGACCCCACAAAGTGAGAAAGCAGAATGCAGCCCCAGGAAAAGTGAGCTAAACCCAGAGCAGAGATCTTGACAGCATCTGCTGAATACAGCCTTGGCACACTCCCCTTCCCCCTCTCATGCAGAACCTCAAAGTCAACCAAACAATACAAGCATTCAGTTGCTTTTTGTACCTCAGTTGCTATCAACTCATCCTGTCCTCTAAACCAGCCAGTTGCTTACAGGAAGGGTGGCGGGAGTTGGTAATTCTTAGCCCATGTGCCTGTAGGTTCACGGGAGGAGCTGACTTTTCTCTTCCTGGGCCCCACATGGCTTGTGTGGT
This sequence comes from Cuniculus paca, assembly GCA_004365215.1. Taxonomy (NCBI): domain Eukaryota; kingdom Metazoa; phylum Chordata; class Mammalia; order Rodentia; family Cuniculidae; genus Cuniculus; species Cuniculus paca. The sequence continues at coordinate 2,338 of RJWT010019350.1, forward strand.
TTACCAGAAAGGCTAGTTAGTTGCTAGATCATACATTTTGCACATGCGCACATGTATATACATACCACACATGTGACTTCCATCATAGAATGTATAAATGGGCATTGGTCAAACTGAAATGTGCAAAGCAACACCTTTAATTTAAATTACTATTTGGCACTTCAGTATTAACCTAATGGAATAGATATTTTTAATTTATTGAACCATTTCCTTACAGAGAAATACTGTTTGCTTTTTTATTTCAGGCAAGTCTTCAAGGAACATCATTGCACAAAATCCATGTGCACTTATGTATTTCCAAGGCATAGTGTTTCACAAATAGACTTGATCTGCAATACATGCTTTTAGAAACAGATTAGACACAATTGAAGAGATATTTAGTAAACTGGAAAGGAGAGCCAAAGAAATTACCCAAAATGCAGTGCAGGTAGACAACAGAATAGAAAACATGAAAGAACATAGTTACAATGGAAAGATAGAGTTACAATGTATAAAGACAGATTAAAAAAAAAAGATGGGGAATGGGAAATGGGATCATTGATGGAGACAATGCCTAAATTATCTCTAGGTTTGCTTAAAGACTTGGTCCTTAGGTTAACAATGTCAGTGAGTTCAAAGAAAATAAATGAAAAGAAACTCATCTGGATGCATTGTAATGAACTCATGCTACACTGGAGAAGATCTTACAGTCAGTTGTAGAAAAAGACAAAGATCACCTGAAAAGGAGCAACTATCAGAATGACAGCTGGCTTTTCATAACCATAGAAGGTAGGAGTCAGGGAATAAGATCGATAAAGTACTAAAAGAGAATACCTGCCAATCTACAACAGCCAGCCTCGAGGAGGAACAGGGTGAAATGGAGACATTTTCAGACAAAAAATCAGACACTTTAAAGCAACAAACCCCCACTGAAGGTACATTGGAGGATTATGTTTGGGTGGAAATAAAATGATTTCAGATACATGTCTGAGTTGAAGCAAAACAAAATATAGATAGCACACATACCATAAATCTGCACAAGAGTTGACTAGCTGTAAGAATAATGTCAAACTTGAGAGATTAGAAAAGATCGAAATAGACCTCAATTCTGGGAAATAGAATTTAAATTGTAAGAGGAAGTGATGGGGGGGTCATTGTTTTAAAGTTCATGTTTTACATAGCAGAGGAGTTAGTAAGACATTGGTAAACTGCAGACATGGTAAGTGAAGACAGACTTTTCCAATTTTTAGAAAAATCCATTAAAGGATGCAAGGTGCAAACAGTGCTTCCAAGCCAGGAATATTAAGAGTGGGGAAAATGAATCCCAGTTCAAATTGCATTGATAAAGCGTAAACAAGCATGTAAACAAACAAATACAATGAAGTACAAAATATCCTGAGACAAATAAAAGTAGATCTGCACCCACAGTCAGTGAAGGACTAAACTTCAAGAATTCTCTTCCTGTGTGCACTAAAACAACAGAACATTTTTAAAAAGGTTATCATCTAAAATAGTGACCACAAAAAAATTGAAAATTTAAGTATGGAACAAAGACCCATAAAATGCTAACTAAACAGAAACAACAGACGTGTAAAAATACAACACAAAATTAACATAAGAAAGCATTATAAAAGATAAAGAGGATTATTTACACACTGATAAAAACTTTTATTAACCAGGAAGACATTTTTATAAACATATATGCATCTTACAAAATAAGCCTAAAATAAATAAAATAAAAATGTGTAAAACTATATTGAGGAAGCTAAAACATTCAGCATCTTGAGAGATTTCAACACACTTCTCTAAGGGGTCAATAAGTTAGTAAAGCAAAAGTCCATAGTTACATATCAACATCATTTGATGTGTAATGAAGTTTCCTTGAGAAAAGAGATTCATGAATCAGGTAGCACTCTGAGGAGTGCTTAGAGAGCTCTTCATAGCAGTGTGAGCACAGAGTTTTGAGGGCTAACAGGGAAGCAAAATGGCTGCAGCTAAGCATGTCCCTTACTTGTGCCAGGTGGGATGAGGCATTACCCTTATTTGTGCATTGTCTCATCAATTGGTGGTCTGTGATTTGCTGAAGCTTGGCTGTTTGTGATTGGCCAAAAGAAGGTTATTAAAAAATATATAATCCTAATTTACGTTTTGTTTTGTTTATGTCTGAAGGTAGCCACTGATTAAAGAACTCAAAGTGTGGAAACAACCTGAGGCTCATGGCCTCTTGCTTATGTAACAGAATGAATTTAGCCCTTAATAACAAAATGGTAACCAGAAGAAAGGGATGTGAAGTGAGTGGTCAGGGTTCAGTTGCCCCAGGAGGATACCCCAAAGCCTGGCCTTCCAACAAGGAATTGGCTGCCTTCAGAGCTTCCTGGGAACTATTCTGGTTTAGCATGTGTGAGTCTCTGATAATATGAGGTGTGGGGACTGAGTTTTTTCAACAGCAATTCTTTAAAACCCTTTAGCCAAGATGCAGGATTCTTTCCCCAGAGTCTGCCTCATGTCAATTTTCTGTATGTTGACCACAGTGAAAACTGTGCATTTATTATGCAGCTCATTTCTGTGCATTTCCTCCATACAATAGTCCTTCCGCCGAATTGATGTGTGCCCTGATACTTTGGTCGTCTTTGCTTGCGATTCACGGTCCGAAGAGACTCTCAGACAATGACGGGGGGAGCAGAAGTTGGCAAAACTGCTTTGGAAAACAAATTGGTGTTGCTACTGAATTTGGATGTGCATGACACCTGTGTTTTAGAAATTGTACCCTGGAGGACCTGGGCACGTGAGCCGGGGCTCCTCATTCTACTGTTATAATCTAGTGCGACGGTGACATGTGAAAAGACACCGTACACTGCTTACAGAGAAGTACGGTCCAATGGATATTTGGAAAGTGCACTGTTAGTGTCCACACCTTGATCTTCAGAGAACAAACTTACGGTTATAAAATTCACAGAATAAAAGTCTCATATAGAGTCTGTGTAAATAGACAAACGCACCTATTGGCATGGCTTTTGACATTTTCAAGATGTATAAAACAAAATTAAGGATGTATCACTGCACTCTTTCTAGAAAATATATAATGTGGTCCTTGGATACCAGGGTCCAAGTGACTTGATGCTTAGCAGGATTTTTTCATTTTCAATCTCATATCTATTTATTTAATTTCTGTTGTGACTACTCAACCCGTATTTGGGATTTAAAGTGTCACACCATTGTTTATTCTCATTCCAATTTATTTTTTTTCCTTAAACTTTCTCATGATATTAGGGATTAGACAAAATAAAGCTGATATAGGTATAGTACATCTGACAATTTTTAAAAGAATTCCTTCAAAATTCCTCAAGAACATACTTTAAAAGGGTTAACAAACAAAAAAGATAAACAGATACACATATAGATACCACAATGTCTGGTTTCCTGACTTAGAAAATCAGTAAGACTTTATGTGTATGCTACATGGGTAAATTAGAATTTTATTTTGCTAAAGTGGATGTCTTTTAAATTTATGTTTGTTTATTTGGCATAATGTTGTCATAAAATGTATCCCTATCTTGATCTGAAATGTACTTTTACTTTCCAGCATTTCCCTTTGAGCTATACACCATATGGAGAAACAGAAAAGCACAGCTTTACTGATTATTTACATTCATTGCATAAAAATCACACAAAATTTTGGGTTAAAAATAGTAGGCAGAACACATTCAAATAACAGATATTCATCATTGGGGGTGCAATCATTTTTCTTCTTTCTTTTTCTGGTGTTTTTTTTTTTTCTTTTGTGAGACAGGGTCTTACTATGTAGTGTAGGCTGGCCTTGAATTCACTTATGCACTCCAGGCTGGCCTCGAATTTACAGTGATCCTCCTGCCTCAGCATCCCAAGTGCTAGGATTACAGGCATGTCCAGCATCTTTACTTTCTTGAAATATTATTAGGTGTGTCATTGTTGGAAGCATTATGGCCATGTGTACCTTCTCCTTCATGAACACAGAGCATCAGACCCCTTTCTTCCTAGATGTTGGTGTAGTCATGTGACTTGTTTTAACTGAAAAATGTGGATAAAGCGTTGTGGTCATTTTGTTTCCATAAGGTGGTGGGAAATTGAGTTGACCACTTACAGTAGCAGCCTTGATAGTCTCCTGAGCCTATATGTGCATTTTATGAAAGCAAAAACTAAGCCTTTACTGGGTTAAGCTGCTGAGATTTTAAGGTGCTTTGTACTACAACCTAATTTAGTCTACACTGACATAACTTTTTAGGGAGAAACACTTTTTAGTAATAAAGACGTTATATTTAATGGCTTCTTTTATTGGCATTTTGTTATCAGAGTTGTGAGCCTCTATTAATTCTGTCTCAATGTCTTGGAACTATCTGTAATTCCTGACCCTCACGTTTAAGGATTTAAAGATTGATATCAGAAACCAAGATTGAAAATGCTAGAAAACCAGACTGCTGTTCTCATTCCTGTTCATCAAGGTGCTAACAAGTATCTATGTATCTCTGTGTCTGCATCTTTAAAATGAAAGAGTAGAGCTAATGTATTTTAAAACTAATTTTCAGCTTTAATATTCTATAACTTTTAACATTCTGAGATGAGCCATTTGGTGTGTAGTTATTTTGTCATGATCAGTGTTCTGGGCTCATATTTAGGCTGTGTTTCTTTTATACTCAGTATGATATAACTTTCCATCTTAGATCTCACTGTTGTGTACTCGGCAGCCTTTAATTCCCCTTCAGTATACAGACCAGTTATTAAGGGTTGTGCAGTCTACAGAGCTGGATTTTGGAACTCATACATCTTTTTCAACTCAGGCAAGTTCGGAAACCTTGGCTTTGAGGTCGAAAGAGTAACTATCTGTCACTGTTTCTTTAGCATGTGCCTGTGGGAGACACAAGCAATCAATGACAATACTTTTCCTCTGACATTACTTGAGAGCTCTTCCCAACACTGAACAGTAGAAATTTACTGTCAATCAGTGATTTCAGCTTTTATGTATTTGCTATCTCTGGTCTAACAGAGTCCAATTTAAGTGTTCCAAGTCCTCTAAAGTCAAGTCATGCAGTGTCTTCTCAATCAACATAACTCCACAGTCTATTTCATTTTCCATAGAAGAGTTTTTATGGCAATTTTTGGCATAAATTAGTCATTCCCATTCCTCCCTCACAAACTCAAATTTCTATGACATCCAATATCTTCTCTAAGCACTTTAGTACTCCCTGTTGGTACAAATTTATACTTGAGTTTCACCCATTCTGAATGTCACCTGCTATTAAAGTAGCTTTATTTTTCTTTTATTGTAAAGAGAAGAAAAAAATAGAAATAAAAATAAAATAGTTTCAAATACAGCTACTAGGAGAGTAACAATAATTAATACATTGTGTATTGTTATCTTCATAGCAGTTACTCAGTGTACAATACACAGGCATGGAACACAGTCCAGGCAATATTAGCACAAACCTTTCTTTTCAATGAACTAAGAGAAACTAACTATATAACTATCTTAACTATCTTATGTGTATATATATATATTTTTTTCCTTTTCTCCTCCTTCCTTTCCCTTTTCCCTCATCAGTTTCTCTTTTCTTTTCTTCCCAATTCATAATATCCACTGTACATTTTGGACCATTTTTACTTGTTCATCTCACACTAGTGAGACAATACAATGTTTTCATATGTGGGTCTGATTTATTTCACTTGTGAGCATGGTCTCAAGTTGCATCCATTTACCTATAAAAGTTTCAAGTTTATGCTTCTTTATAGATGAGTAATAGTCCATCATATTAGAAATAAAACATCTTTTTTTATCTGTTCCTCAGTTGATGGGCATTTGGGCTGTTTCCAAGGTTTAAGTATTAAAAATTGTGCTGCTAAAAACATGGGTGCAAATATATTGCCATGGTGTAGTATTTTTAATTTTTCTGGGAAGATACTCAGAAGGGGAATAGCTGGGTCAAATGGCACCTCTAATCCTAAATATTTTAAGAAATCTTCACACTGGTTTCCACAGTGGTTGCACCTGTCTACACTACCAACACCGGAGAAGGGTTCTTTTTTCCCCACAGCCCCACCAGCATTTGTTATTGGTTAATTTCTTGATAATAGCCATTCTTTCTGGAGTGAGATGGAATCTCAGTGTCACTTTAATTTGCATCTCTTGATGACCAGTTATGTTGAACATTGTTTTTTTCATATATTTACTTGCTGTTTGTATTTCTTCATCTGAGAAGCGTGTATTCATTTCACATGCCCATTTTTGGATTGGGTCTTTGAATTTGGGGGGTCTGATTTTTTCAATTCTTTGTATGTCCTAGATAAAAATCCTTTGTCTGAGGGGCAACTGGCTGGGATTATTTCCCACTCTGTGGATTGTTTTCACTCTGTTGGTAATTTCTTTTGTTGTGCAAAGCCTTTTTAATAAGATGAGATCCCACTTGTCAATTCTTTGTAGTATGAAAGAATAGCTTTATATCTTGAATTTATTGATATAAAGAAAGTAGTTTTATGTCTAGAATTTATTGACAGAGTGTAGAGATATTGCATAAAGTTAGTATCAATTTGGGTAACATTTTTAAGTAGAGAATCATTTATTAAGCACAGTTTCATCCATTTTGCATTTATTGAAGTTGTGGAAAGTCTCTATTCATGAAGCGTTTTTGTGCCTGCTGACAGTAGTTGGTGTAAAGGAGTAACCACATCTTGAAAAGTTTGCCACTCATTCAAGACTGTAGTGAGAAAGCACTTTATAAAAAGTTCCTGATGTTGATCTTTTCTACTGGGTTATAATTTTTAGGATAGGAACCACATCTTACATATTCTGTAGTCCAATACTTCCCCCATTCTTCTGACATCCCCCAGCTACAAACTGAGAAATGGACAGGTAAACGTAGAGAACAGACAAACAAACAAGCAAACAAACAAATGTGTTTTACGACAGGGCTGTGACTAGCAAACTATTTAGAAATGCTGTGATACATACCCAATACACGATAAATGAGGAGAAGGACAAGCCAAGAATCACAACTGAATCTCAGTGCTTCTCATATAAAGCCTGGGTGCCAGTCTGTAATGAGAAAAGCACAAGAGTTGAGAGGAAATAGTTGGAAAATTTCCTATCAATTTTTCTGTACTATGCATTTTTTTTGTTCATATTCATTACGATGTAATCACTTTGTTTAGCCAAATAATAAAAATCTGGGCATGTATTTTATATGGCTTTGCTTGTTTTTTTCTTTCATGTTCTATTAGTCATATTTTTATTTTTCACAAAAGTATAAATCCTTGACAGATTGGAAATTAAAAACAAATCAAATGGCCCTGAATTACAGAATGTTTGAGAATTAATACTTCATATATATGTGAGTCTATCTATTTATCTTTAGACTGATTTTTTTCTGGGTATTTTCTCCATGTGATTAGAGCTCAAGCTAGTATCCAACTCCATATTTTGACTCGTTTATGAAAATAAGAAAGTTTATAATGTGTGTATCTATTTTACAGATAATATTGTTCCAATAATCATGAAAGTTTCCAGCTTTAAGGTGCAGGATCAGAAGTAACCTCGCCTCCCATCCTCAGAAAGTGCCAGCATAGCCAGAAACACAAAAACAGATGAATTGGTGATGAATGAAAAATTGACTGCCACCTTCACTTTTGAATTTTCTGCATTTAACCAGCTCCAGCTTTAAATTATAAATGTTGTTAAACATGGATTACTGTCCAGGAAAAATGAGTAACAACTGCTAGATCCTAGAAACAAGTAGTACATTGTGTTCAGAAGCAAGTTTCCATAGACAAATGCTAGCACTGGAGGCTATCAGCTGTATTTAGGGTATAGGAGGCATACGCTCATTGCAGGAATATCATTTTATTGCTGCTCAGGCCATATGGGGATTTGGTTCGCCTACATTTTCATTTAAATTATATTCACAAGTAATGCCATTGTGAATGAAGTCATATCATTAAAAGTGTCAGGTCTTTTAGACCCTATTTCCGTTTGCCCTATTATATGAAGACCTGCAACTTGAAATCTCTCCAGATTAATCTGAAGGGAAAATATGGGCTCTCGTTCTGAATACATCCCAGAAGGGATTAAGTGACCTGATTTCAAGAAAAAAATAGAACAGGCTATGCAATGACTAATTTGCCTCTTGGTGAAATAAAAGTGACAAACAACAATTTTATTCATAATAGAAGTTTTCCCCAAAGCAGACTTTTGTGCTAATTGTGGAATATTCTATTTGTAAAATATTTTTGAATATATCTCATGCCATGGGCCTCTGACTGTGAATGCAGGTTTTATCCTTGCAGAAACATAAAATCCAGCATGTATTTTAATGTAAAATTAAAGATTTGCAGAAGTCATAAACAACATATCACTACAAACATGTGATTTTAATGAAAGGTAGGCACTCTGTTGCCTTCCAGGAAAAACACAGCATAATTATCTAGTGAATATGATTAGTAGATTTGTATTTAATATGCACTCCATATGTTTTATTGAACATGCTCTGATTTGATAACAAAATGAAATATAAGAGTGCCATTTTTCCTCCATGGGAGTAAAATTGAGTATATTGAATAGTTTGTTTAGGGCACTTAGTTGTTGAAAGATAAATATGCGTCCAATGCTGTCTCTTCTTTATAGCCCTATGACCTGGAAAATATTAAATTTATTAATATAAAATATTGGAGTAGTTGATGATCTAGTTTTGGTGTAATGAGTCTAATTCAATATGAATAAGTTTAGATTCAGTAACTGTTTTGGAAGAAAAAAACTTTTTTTTTTGTAATTTAAAAGATGATGCCTCTTTCCTAGTATTTTCTTCCAGATGAAGACATTTTATATTGTTACTTTTAAGTGAAAGATCAAATAGTATTGTCATTTAAAAAATTTAATGACCTTTTTGAGAAACAGAGTACAAAAATATGAAAAACAATAAGCTGAAATAGGACATCCATCTTACACCTTATTCTGAAATATTACCTTCGAACATGTTGAAAAATCATTTCATCCTTCAGGTAAGGGAGTACTGGGAGTGGGCTAACAGTGTTCGACAGTCACACTGAAACCTGGGCTTATCATTATGTGGAGTTTTTGAGGCTTTCTAAGATTTTCCCTAATTGTACTCCTGGATATTTTAAAAGTGATAGCGATGAAAGTCTGGGTTTCATTGTACTCATGCAATGTCAGTCAGCACCTTTGATATAGCTCAGGATCAAGGAGGAATCTCTCCTATGGCATCTGATGTCATATAGGAGTGAGGTGCCAAACCATGACATATGGTAGAGAAGCTGAGGGACAGGGGAAAGAAACCCAAACTCATCACCATTTTACTTATTCTGTCTTGTCGTAGGCAGTGACAGGCTTTGAATGTGATCCCTAGAAGAAGCCAAATTCTGAGCATGACAATGAGATTTCAATAAGAAGGAGATAATGAAGGGATGGCCACATGTCCCCAGGACATGAAATCTCACTCAGCCATATTGTACAGACCTCTAGCTTCCAGATCCCCACTACACTGCAGGACTGTGGAAGTAAGGCCTCACCCGTGGACATGTGAGAAATACATGGCTCCACTATGGTGCCGCATTTCAGTTTGTAAACATAGAATTGAATATCTGGCCTTTAGACTTAAAAAAGGACAGAACAATTTACATATATGAAGTGTGACCAAAATATATGGTGAATATTAAAACTTAAAGATATTTTACTTTTAGAAGATACATTACATATTTTATTTGTAAAAGATACATTACTGTTACTTCCCTTTGTAATGCTTCTCTTAGCTTTGCACACTTATCCCATCACACTTCACTTTATGAAACAGTTCTGGAAGTTTCTGTGTGATATGTGATCAAAAATGTGATGAATACTTCAGCCAGGTGCCATCCAATGGAAAGGCAGCCTGGTGAAAACATTACAGAGTCTTCATCCACCTTATTTACAAGATCTGGCACCCGGGAGCTCCTGGTGCTTCCCTGAAATCATCATGACTGTTAGGAATTGATTCAGGAGATGAAGGCAGGCACGATGGCACAACTAAAGACACTTAAAACGTAGAATTTCCATAACTGCTTCGAAAATTAGCAAGGACAATGAATGGAGCAAGTGTGTTTTTTTAGTTGAGAGAGAATATTTTGAGGAGGGTGGTTAATGATAATGTGCCTTTTACTGTAATGACTTTTTAAAAATTTATGCATTCACCATATATTTCAGACCTATCTTGTATGTCCGAAGCCTCATGAATAGTTAAAAATTTCCTGCTCCCTCCAAGAATATTCTACATATCATGGTAGACTGTATAGTCACATCCTAAAAATGATACCATGAAAATGTCTCGTTTTGTTGTCATTCGGGATAATTGTTTAAAGGAAAGAGTCTTCTTAAATGAAATAAATGTCTTTTTCCCTTTTTCTTCTTTTTTCTTGGTGGGTCTTGTGGTATGATTGCACTACTTGAAACTGTGAGTCATTTCACCTTTCACTTTAGAGCATCCATATACACTTTGGTACCACCTGATGCAAATTTTACATGGATTACCCTCAAATCATTAACGAGATGAGGACAGAGTTGAAAAGCAAAAGCAACCTGGTTTTGAGCAGCCAATTTCCAAAGCTGAAGTACCAGAATGGAGGTTGATAAGATAGTTTGTGTTTTTCCTACTGAGATGAGACCCATGTAGAGAGCTGAACTACAAACTGGAGGTTTTTTACACATCTGGGCTGAGGATTGATTCTGGGTGTGACAGTTAAGATTAATTCTGTCTATTTGACTGGTTTTGAGATCTCCCTGGGGGATTGATGGAGCATGATTCTAGGCATGTCTGGGTTAGTCATAGAGGTGAAACCTGACATCTATATTTTGTCAGTTCCTCCTTCCTTTCTGGTTCTGTTCCCTGTTCTGGATCCTGGCTATCACGAACTAAGCATCCTCACTCTGCCATTCCCTTCTGCTATGTTGTTCCTGCCTTGACACTGGCCAAACTTGGACTGAATCCTCTGAAACCCTGAGTCAAATTAAACCTCCTCTCTTTTAAGAGTCAGGTATTGTGTCCCAGTAACAGGAAAGTTGAGTATTACACAGCCAAAATTTATGAGGTAGGTGATGTTTTCTTTGTGTACAATATATTCTCCTGCCCTTTTTGTAGTAGCTCCTCACATTACCCCTAGGAATTAAGGAACTATAAACATTGCTTTGCTATTCTTCTTTCTCATGTAAAATCTTCAATAATTTTAAGAATCTGTTCATAAATCTCTTCCATTCTCATACTCCAGGGAAGATCTGAGTACTGATTGAGAAGTATCTTGTAGACTCAACATCAAAAGTAAAGGGAAGAATGTGGGTTTCTGGGCATTCATCATTGGCAGGGAGGAATGTTGGCTGGGTTGAAGTCAAAAAGTTTCCCATGCTCTGCTTTCTGTTGAGTAATTTGTTTTTCTGCTGGAAAATATTACTATCACTGGACAAAAGAAACAATAACTTACTCTGATTCAGAAAATACTGTATCACAGAGATTGCTCCTATCAGCCCATTTAAGTAGCTTTTTGTGACTAAACAAATAGGAAAGAAAGAAAATGCAGAAAGTTAAAGTTGAAGCATTTTACTTTCTGTGAAGTCTTTTACATATATTTTCTTAAACCTCGTTAAAGCATTCTTAAAGAATTATTATCTTTTTTCTCTTTCTTTTTTCAACAACCACTGTCATTTATTGAGCCTTTTCCCAGAAGACAGCCAGTTTCCTGTTTATTGCTTTAATTTTCACGTCAGCTCTGTGAAATAGCTATCATTAATACCTATTTTTGCAGATGAAGAAACTCAGGCTCAGAGCTGTTAACCTGCACAGCTGTATGCATCGTCAGGATTAAGGGTTCATTTGCCTATTTCATAGGATTAAAAATAGCCAGTGGCTCTACAGGTAGGCAGTGGTTAAACAAAGAATTAAGTAAACTATTGTTTGCCTCCACCAAAGGCAGTGTAATTGTGGTTGAGTGTGTGTGTGTGTGTATGTGCGTGTGAGACAGATATTTATATTTCTTTTTTCAATCTTCTATGATTGTCTAAGTTCTTCATCCTTTTCTCTGACTTAATGAATGATTAATTAAAAGATGAAAGAAAAGGATCAAAAAAGAAGAAAGAAAAGCATGAAGGAAGTGTTTCTGCATTAAAAAAAAACTATTAGGATATATGACAAGCAAAGCATTAGCAGTTTAGATAAAGAGTGATCAATAACACCTATATATGGATGATAAAGTGCTAGGTGTTGCAGTAAATTTGATAGATTTTTCACACCTAGGTGAAAAAATGTTCCATGAAGTAGACTTTATCATCTCCACTTAGCAGGTGAAAATAATACAGTATAAAGATGCTAAGTGATTTATCCAACATCAAACTTCTCTTAAGATGAGAGCATCCTGCTTTCTAAAACTATTTAACAACATTTCCCCTAACCTTTTTTCCTAGGCTCAGATATCAATATTCTGATTTAAAGAAAGCAGGCAGTATCAAGAAAGAATGCTTCTCGTCTACACTCTGACTGGTTCAGACAATATCATTTTCCTTTTGTCTTAGTTGAGGAGGAGCTGATTTTGCTTAGAGACAAATGACAGCTCAGAGACCCTGTGCTGCCAAGGGAATGGAAAGGAGAGTTCGAAACTCACTGTCTCTGCCAGCCAGGGCCCCTCCAAGCAGAGCTAACCGATCATCTTAATGTGTCAGCTCAAGGAAAATGCTGGAAAATGGAGATCAAATGCATTCAGGATATAATGCACGATAATATCAAGTTTCAGAAAGTGAAAATGGAATATTGTTTTAAGTTTCTAAGAGATGCCCTGCATTTATTTTTTGATAAATATTGTTCTGTAGCTTGAGTCTCTGGTGAATTCTTTTTACATTTGTTGTTTTAATTTACTCTGGACTGAAGAGACTGTTCTCTTTAACAGTGTGGGGTTATAACTGTTCTCTTTAACAGTGTGGGGTTATAACTTGTTCATGGGAAACATAGCTTGGAGAGAAAAGCGTGGTAAATTATGACTAAGGATAGAAACATGGGAAAATGTATTAGAAAACAGTGACAAAAACACAGGAAGCAAGAAATCAATATTAATTTCAGAAACAAATTCAGGGTGAAAAATATTTATTAAGATCAAGTGAATCTGATAAAATCATTTCTAATTTTTGATTAAAAATACAGCTTTGAATAGTAACAATATAATGGTCTAATACTATATGTTAGACATATAAAGCAAAATTATTAGAACTAAGAAAATATATGAAGTGATTTTAATATAGCAATTGTTCTAAAACCAATTAGACAAAATAGAAATCTAAATATGAATTTGGAAGAATCTACTAGTGCAATTTAGTTAATAGTCAATAACTGTCTTTTTCCATTAATATTAAGAATACAGATTATTTACAAACAAATATTTAATTGATTATAGGAAAGTAGTTTGAAAAGGATCTTCATACATATCAAAAAGTACAAATTTTAAAGGATATATTCTCTCACCAAATAGAAATAAACATAAAAATTACTAAAAAGCCTTACAAACACCAAAATCAGTAAAGTATTCCAAGTCAGACAGAATAAAAATTAAAATAATTCCTTTCAAGTCTGAGATTGAAGACAACTTGCTAAAGTAAATACTTTACTCTCAAAGTTATACTCAAAGGTAAATTCCACACTTAATTTCATTGATTATATGTGTTAAAATGAAACTAAATTGTGAAAGCATTCAAATTAAGAAATTACTTGAAAATTCCTAAAGAATTTTTAGGAATGAAATCAAAGAAGAACTTAGAATAATGAAATAATAAAGATTGAAACAAAAATGTTTAAAAGGATAAAAGTAGAATGGAGAAGTATATTCAATAGTATATTTTGGAAAAAATAATTGACATATTTGTATGTGAAAAATTTAAACAAGATTTACAATGAAATTACTTACTTGGAGAAATAATAGAGAATACCTTAAAACAATGATAGAATAATAGGTAGAGTTTTATTAATAAGTGATAGAAATAAGCAAATTTCTTGGTCATAATTTTTTGGTTAAAAAGTTTGATAAAAGAAAAAGATGACAAGGCAATTATAAAGAACTTAAATGCTCTCAAGAGAAGTGGAAATTCTGAAGAGATCAGTGGACAAGATAAAATGAGTACCACAACTCCGCAGGCATGTGAAACTTTCAGAAAAAAAGTACAGGCAATAGATCCTTTGGCACTGAATGTAACCTGATTTCTAAAATCTTGTTAAATAAATGCGAATTAACTATGTAGTGCTTATTCCAGGAATGTGAAAACTCAATATTAAGAAACTGGTTAGTATCATCTGCCTCTTCAATCATACAATAAAAACAAAATTCAAGGAGGTATTTTAATATTTAACATTTCTTTGGTACGTTTCAGCATTGTTCTTCAATTAGAAAAAAAAAACAAGATAGGCTAGTACTAGAAGATTTTGCCACTAAAATGAGTTTTAAATATTTGTACCAAATCAACAGCATCAGTTTTCATTCCCCTAAATAGTACATAACTATGATTGCCTTTCATAGGATTAGGAAAATGACAAATAATAGGGATTCCTCCTATTGATGCAGTAATTTACTTTTGTAAAAAGACTTTACAATTAGTGTAGCTAAACTGGCCAAAATAAATTATTAGTGAATCATTGCCAGAGGAAAAATCAAATTTTTATTATTTGTAGATGATTGGATTGTTTATCTTTGAAATCTGAGAATATTGCTAAATAAACTATTAAACTTGTCAAAAAGGTAGTAATTTTCCTATGTAAAAAAATCAGTAGGCTAAAATCAATTGCTTTTTTCTACAGCATAAATAACTAGCTAAGAAATGAAAACTGGAAAAATTCCACTCATAATATCAATAAACCAAAAACTACCTAAAAATAATAAGTAATCTGCAACTTTAATTTTAAAAAATGAAAAATACAAATCTAAAATATAAAACAAGAGAACTGAATAAACAGAGAGTGTTACTAGTATTCTCAAGGAAATATTTAATATAAAGTTTTAATTCTTCCTGAAAGTATCCTAAAAACTAATAAAATTGCAAAATCATACTAAATCAGGTTAGAATATCATTTAAAAATCTTCAAAGTTATTTGAAATAATGTAAAGATATTAACTCCAAAAATAGTTTGGAAAAGCTAAATAATAAAGACACATAAATAGCCAACTACCCTCCCAGCTGTAGAGTTAAAATATGGGTTATTGGTCTTAGGAAAATATACGCCAAATTAGTGAAGTAAAATAGAAAATCTAGGAAAAAGTTCAAACACTGAAACTGAAAGAATCAAGTGATTTTCTATAGATTTGGACTGGCTCATTAAACTTACAGACTTGAGTAAGTAATCAAAGTCCTTGTTCAGAATCAAATGTTGCCCTTGTCTTTTGTTGTCCTTTTTGAATGTATTCCTCTAAAGAAAGAAGCAGTCTTGGCTTGGGACCTTGCAAGCAGACTGATAGGGACCTGTGCCGATTTCACCATTAGCCCGGGACATTTGGAGCATCCCTGGGGTCCTGCCTGGGCTCTGCCCAGCCACCCAGGAGCAGTATAGCAGCAGTATAGCAGCTGCAGCTCTGGGCCTGGCACCAGGGGAAGGTGCACACCGTGAATTTCACCTAGCTGTGCACCTTGGGACCTTGTAAGCAGCCTTGTAGAGACCTGTGCCAATTCCACCATCAGCCCAGGACATTTTTAATGTCCCTGGGGTCCTGCCTGGCCTCCACCCAGCCACTCCAGAGCAGTGAATCAACTGCAGCTCTGGGCCTGGCGTGAGCTGAAGGTGCGCACAGTGAATTTCACCTGGCCGTGCAGCTTGGGATCTCTGGAGCAGCCTCGTAGGGGCCTGTGTCTATTCCACCATCAGCCCAGGACTTTTGGAGCATCCCTGGGGTCCTGCCTGGGTTGCGCTGAGCTGCCACCCAGCAACAGAGCAGCCACAGTGGTAGTTTTGGCTGGAGTTGAAGGTGTGCACTGTGAATTTCACCTAACCTTGGAGCCTCTTAACCATGCACAATGGATTCACCTGCCACAGTGGAACACAAGAAAATGACAAAAAAAAAAAAAGAACAAAATGCAATCTCACACTTCCAGTCCATCCCAA
>RJWT010019351.1:0-18446 GCA_004365215.1 Cuniculus paca
GAGTTGTTCTTTGTCATGGAAGTATCTTGTTTCTCCATTAATTTTGAAAGAAAGTTTTGCAGGTTACATCAGTCTGGGTTGGAAGTTGTTTTCTTTCAGGACTTGTATTACTTCACTCCAGCCTCTTCTTGACTTGATGGTTTATGTTGAGAAGTCTGCTGTGATTCTGATGGGTTTTCCTTTATAGGTGATCTGTTTCTTTTCTTTAGAGGAATTTTCATGAGATTGTTGAAAAAAAGACCAAAACAAACTATCTCCTTCAACGAATACTAAAAAAAAATTCCTTTGGTACTTGATTTATTTGTTCTCCTTGATAAAAATTACTAATCTCTGATAAACTAACTATGAAGCATTGCATGTTCTTTTTTATTTTTAATGATTCAGAATATTAAAAGCAATAATAGAAAGCTGGAAGTATTAACAAATGTTAAGGAGATTAAATATTCCAGCTGTGCATATTTTTAAGATAATTTGTTGTAGAAATTGTTTTAAAAGTAGAGAATAATGAAAGAAAAGAACATTTCTCTTAAAAGCTACTTTAATATAATGTGGGACATTCTTTCTCCAATCTGACTCCCCCAAAACTGGTGATTTCTATAAAAATGCAGGTGGTAAGGAATTCAGGTGTAGTAAGAGAAGCAGAATGATTATAGTCTAAGACATCTATTTATTTTAAACACTAATAGTACATTTTATTATTTTAAATATCCTCACAAAAGCTTACAGATTATGAATTGCAGATGTAGGAAATTGGGTGATATTAAATAATTAAATATTATAGAAGTAGGACATCAAAGTGCTCTGTCTGACCTGTTGAGCTCCACTTCTCAACTATATTCTGCAATAGACAATTTAATTTTAGGGCCCAAATTAATACTTGCATAATTAAATCAGGCTTCATTTAATTAATTTTGTATCCTCATGAAAGAGTTGTCAGCTTCTTAAATGAAAATATATTGTTAATATGGGAATTAAAGAGGAGTCATGTAATTAAAGTAGGAAATACCTTGGATTTCAGTAGCACGCCAAGCTGTAAAGTTAAGAGTACTGCCTTTTGAAAGTGCAGACAGCTCAGTAGAAATCTAATGATTAACACCTACTGTGTAAATGTGTAACGGAATTCACTGGAATCATAGGTTTTCTCTTTAAAATGTATATTTATACAAATTCTATCAATTACTCCTATTCACAGTTAAACAAATGCACTCTAACTAACATGTTATTCCATCCTCCTAATGGTTCTTTTCTATGGCATTTAACACCAATACAAGCATAAGTTGTGTCTCTGCACATAGAGCATTTTCTTTCTGTTTCTTACAGAATATGTATATATAGTACGTGTGTAGGCTTGGGAGCCCAGATCTTCTAAAGAGAGAGGTGCGAGGAGCCTGGGAGAGACTGAGAATAGACTGCACAGCATCGGGCTTCCCGGCCCCGGAGTACTGCGCTGGCGACGTCCTCTGGGGCTGCTCGCGCTGTGCTCAGGGAGGAGGCAGACGTGGCTTGATTCTGCCCTTCGTTTCACTGTTGTATGAAGCAACAGAAACTAAAGGTAAAATTAGTTTAAAATATAAAAGAATAACATAATTAATTGGGATGATTCAACTGATTTCAAGTGGGCAACATTTCCTATTGCTGTATTTTTGAAGTTAGATCAAAGTTTACCATTATTTCAGTTTCTTATCATTATTATAGTTTGTTATCATTCACCCTGAATGATGCAAATTGTTTTAATGTATAAATGAAGCTGAATATTCTTTTGTGCATATTCTAAATACAGTCCTATTCTTTTAAAAAATTAAGTTAAACTTTGTCCTTTAAGCAATTTTTAAAGGATATTAGTCTTTGACACCAGTTATTTTAGGGAGGTATTTTTAGAATGCTGGGCCAAGTCATTTTCATAATTTTCCTATCAATCAAATGTATATAAGTTGGCTAGCACTTGTCATTCCAACCAATAATCTCAGCAAATTAAATAAGAAATGATATTTCAGTCTGTTAAGAACAAGATCAAAACTGACATTTCACACACACACACACACACACACACAAAGAATCAGAAGATAAACTGCAAGACCATTGAAGACAAATTTGTATGAAATAAAGGATTGATAGTATGCTTTTCAAAACTCAGTAGACAGAAAACTGAAAGACACAGGCTGTGGTCCGGAGGAGGCGTGGAACTCCCGTTTCCTATCACGCTGACTGTGGGCACAGGCGCTGCTTGCTGGCGTTATAAGTGACAGTCTGTGAATTCTGGAACTTCACCTCTCACACTAATTCTTAAAAATGGCTGTGAAAATGCCACTGTCTATTAATCGTGTCAGCCACGATCCTGCCTCCTGTATTTCCTTCAAGTGGTAGAGACAGTGGCCGATATCCAGCCACAATCATGAGTTACCCAGTGGGCTTCTGCATCTGTGGTTTCTGCATTCCTTGGTTTTAAAAGAAGCTGGAGATGTGGTTCAATTCCCAGTACTTCACTATTCTCCCCCAAAAAGCTTTGAAGTGGTTACAGCTACAGTAAACAAGTACATTTTTTCTTGCATTATTCTTTAAGTAGTTCAACATAAAAATACTTGCAGAGCATTTACTTGGTATTTAACATTATAAGCAATCTAGAGAAGATGTAAAGCCCAGAGAAAGCGTGTGCAGACTCAGTGCAGATGTGGTGCTGTTTTACATAAGGAACATGGGGTCTGCAGATGTAGGATGCTGCTTTGTGGGGTTGAGGAGTGAGACACAGGCAAACCCTTGCAGATACCAAGAGAGGCCATTTGGTGTCTACTTATCATAGATACAAAAAGCTCAGAGTGAATCAAACATATCAATTGATTTTTCTGTCCTTTTCTGCCTTCCCATCCCTGTTCACCTTCTATTAGAGACTGCTAAGTTAGATAGAAATTAATTTGCAGTCCGAGAGGGTTAGGCCGTCAGGGAGCTCAGCACAGGAAATAAAGACATCAAGACGGCGGGAGGCCGGAAGTGCAAGATGGAGACACATGGCAGGCCTGGAGCCCTCCTGAGCATGAGCAGCATCTTGAAGTTAGACTGTGATTAGCATCACCTGATCCGGGAAGTCCAGCTAGGCATCAATCACCCAGGTGGGCGAACAGAGTATCTGGACCTGTCCTTCTCCAAAGTGCCTTTGTTCTTTCCACGCATCATTGCTACATGACTCATTGCCCTACAGGATCAGTATTAGCTCAGCAGCTGTGCTTGTAATCCTATAGGTTGATGGCAGTTAGATCCCTGTTGTACAGACATTGTGACTTTGCTGCATAAATTACCCCTGACAAAAGGCCTTGGTGGCCACCCTTTCAGGGCTCTCCTGGAAATCCAGGAGTGATTATTCTTCTCCTTATTCCCAATAAAACTCTCCTTTCTCCTTTGGCTTATGACTTAATTCCCTGATATTGTGAGACAGGAACTCAACACATCTGGTATTTAAGAGGTCAGGAGTTCTATTTCTCCAGTGTCACTTCTGTCCTATCTCCTCCTTTTTCTTTTCATAAGCTGCTTTTTGTTCTCA
The DNA here is from genome assembly GCA_004365215.1 of Cuniculus paca. NCBI lineage: Eukaryota > Metazoa > Chordata > Mammalia > Rodentia > Cuniculidae > Cuniculus > Cuniculus paca. Next base: position 3,533 of record RJWT010019351.1, read on the forward strand.
AAATTTATGGATATTAGTTCCATGAAAACTAGATCCTCCCATCTCAAACATTAGTTAGGTCATCAATTTTTATGGTGCTTGCCTATGGTGGGCAGAGTGCCCTCAGTTGTGGCCAAGGAGAGATTTTAAGAACAACAAATCAGCTCATTGATATTTCCCTCATTTTCTAAGAGTTTTAAATTCTTACCTCCAACTCACTGTTTCATCATTTACAACTGCTTGGGGAAATGATTGATCTGTTCCATCAGAGTTGTGTTGGACACGTTTTCCACAATTATTCCAGAGAGCACTGATAAGCCTCATGCCTCTGATAGTAGGAAAATAAAGGCAGTAAAGAATAGATCAATAGATGACAGATACTAGAGCTATAGTTGTATCAAAATTATCTCTTTTATTTATGCCAGACTATATAATATAAACTGTTTAAATACACATATAAAAAATATCCACTACATATGACATAGGAAAACTCAAGAGCCACAGACTGAGTGAAAATCAGTTATCTAATTCCCACTCGTATCTGTGTTTCTGATACTTTACTTTTGTTTTAATAGAGATGCTTAATTCTTAAATTTATTGGACCTGACAGTGTGTAGTGTCCCTGCATATTTGAGAGTTTGTGTCTGTGAATTCAAATAATCAAGGATCAAAAATATTTTTAAAATATGTGTTTGTACTGAATATGTACAGATTTTATTTCTTCTCGTTGCCTGAATGGCACAGTACAGTTATTTAAGTAGTATTTGCATTGTATTAATTTTAAATCTATATATAGGAAACCAGCCTACCCTTGTCTTCTCCCTAACCCATGCACCACTTGTGGGAACCCAGCCTACTATGGTCAGGTTCCTGTTTAGGTCACCAGTGGTAGGGACTCCACCTGCTAGTGTGTTCCCTGACCTGCAAGTGTACAAGGATGAAAGACACAGTCTCACAGTTGGTTTAGTGTGCAGCAGCCAAGGGGCTCTTGCCTGCAGTGGGCAGAGCCCTGGGCACCTGGTTCACCTTGATTTTATTCACTCAGACACAGGCACAAGCAATTAGAGTAGAACTAGATTCACCTGCCTCCAATGACTTATTAGTCCACGCTCAGGTAAACTACTGAATCTCATCTGCGATGACTTTTCCCTAGAACCAACACTGTGCCATCATCCCTGCACAGGGCCTTTCTCCTTTGTGCTCACAGAGGAGGTAGATTAGGCCTCAGTTCTCATTTGGTCTCCCACACATATAGATGATTTAAAGAAAAAGTATGTATCGCATGACAACATTCTAACTGACAGCAGACCACGTCTATGACAATGACCTCATTAGGGAACAAGTAAACTGAAGAATTCTCATTGCCCAGCAGCATCACAACCATCCCAGTGTCAGAGCACAGTGCAATACTCAAGTTTATGGCAATGATTTTGTAAACAAGTGTGCTTCCAGTGGTATAAAAGTCTAGCAGGCACGGTATGCACAATTTATCATACTCGAGCATGATACTAGACTGTGTTACTTAATTGGGTATATAAAATAGGAAAAAATATATATATATGTCACCTCAGGAAGGTCCTTCAGGAAATATTATCAAAGAAAGAAAAGAAAAAAGCTTCTGTTATTATAAGAAATAAAACCTGCATGTGTTTATTGTCTTGAAGACCTTTCAGTGGGTTAAGATGAGTAATGGAAAATATTGATATTGACACATGTCCATTTAATTATGAAAAATGTATTTAATCTAATTCAGAGTCCACAAAGTTCTAATAATTCTAGCATTGCTGAAAAGTGCAAGTTCCATCTCGTGTGACACTCAAGGTAAACTCAGCTGTGAGATCTTGTTAAAATAAAAAAGAAAGTTAAATACTTACAATATATAGTAGCACAGGATAAATATTCTTATTCTAAAAGGGAGAAATAAAGGAATAGACTGGAATGGTACCGAAGGAGGACTGAAATCCAGCAGGGCAAATCCCACATTAGGGGCAAGTTGTGGTGAAATGTGCAATGCAGAGTCTGGGTTGCTCCACCCCTGTGGCCACCCACATGACTCTCTTGATGTGCAACCCTCACTGCTTGGGGTTTTACTCTGAAGAATTCCACATTCATGGCATCTCAGGCTTTCTGAGGTCTCCACTGCACTTTCAGCTTCAGTCTCAGTGTCATGCCTCTCAGAGGCACACCACGTGATCTCTCAGGGCATATTAAATTTAGATGGAAACTTCTGACCCCACCACTCTGTCATTTTGCATGCTGGTAAAACTAGCACCACATGGATGATGCCAAGATCTGCCATCTTTCACTACATGTCAGGTTAAACAGTACCACAATACTTATGTCACAGATAAATGTTGAGCTGACTTAACATTTCCTCTGCCAGATTAACTAGTCTGGCACCATTAATCTCAGTTTTCTGCGAATTCTCAAGGTAGGGGCAAGACGTAAACAAATTTTCTGCCAGAGCATAACACACATGCTTTCTAAACCAAATGCCAATGGAGTTCTTGTTCTCAGTACAAACCTCCTGAGCCCAGCCTTCTCTGTCTGTACTTGCATCCCATTCTGGCCTTCTGAGATCTGACTAGAATCTCACATCATGCCTGGCTTACAGCATTCTAGGGTTTCTCTGGCTGGCATCTCCAAGTCTTTCCAAACTCATCCCATAAACCACTTTAAAGGTTTCTGAACCACTTGTCAATTACAGCCACAGCAACAACCCTAGTTCTCTAGCACCAAAAATTTGTCCAAGTGACTTTCTTGTCACTGGACACAATACCTGCACCAACAATTTAAAGGAGGAGAGGTTTATTTTGGCTGAAATTTTCAATCCATGCTCAGCAGGCCCCAAAGTAGAAATGCCATGGTAGAAGGGGTTGGGTGGAAAGCAGCTCATCTCATGGAAAACAGGAAGAGGGAGACAAGGAGGAGAGGGGAGGGAGATCTACCATTCTAGGCTACTCCCCTATTGACCCACCTTTCAGCAGGCCTCTCCTCCTATCAGCATACCCAGCTACTCAACTCAATAGTGGATTCGTCTGCTGGTGAGTACAGCACTCTCACCATCCAGTCCCCTTCCTGGCACACTAGGGTTGGAGGATATTCTAGATCTAAAGCACAGTGGTGATCCACAGTAGTGTACAGTCATGTTCTAGGGCCTACATTTATGCTCTACTCATTCCCACTCTCAGCAGAAATACTCATAGACCTGTAAGATCTGTTCAAAGTAGGTGTCCTATATGGTGGGTTTTTTTTTATCTTTTACTATGTTTTATGCTATATTTTTTACTGTACTTTTTCTGTTTTAGGTGCACAAATTCTTACCATGTGCTCCATCAGGATACTCAACATAGTAACGCTCTGTACAGGTTTGCAGCCCAGCAACAACAGCAGCACCAGCCCGGGCGGGGAAGAGTTGCACCATGCACGGCGGTGTAAGCACAGCGATTTCTTGCAGTGATGAAAGCACCTGAGCACACATTTCTCAGAATGTATCCCACTGCGATGTGACCCTTGACTGTGTATGGGGGAAGGTGTGCAGGTCACATTCTCATTCTCTGCTCTTTTATATGGCGACTTCGGCACCCACACAGGAAGATGTTGGTTTCTGGGTCCAATGCCCTGGTGACATCTAAAGACGAGTGACTCTCTTGAGGTATTTATGCCTGAAGCACCACTTTTTGTCTGCTGCAGAATTTGGCGATAGTGACAATAGTGCATCCTTTCTAAAGAGCCATGTTACTGAGGACTATAGTTCAATATTCACAGAGTGACAACCCTCGGAGACACTCCATTCATAGACTGTTTTCACTTGGGAAGAGTTCAAACTCATTTTGAAAGGTTTCTTAAGTAATAGTTGCCTTCTTGAAGCCGCATTTTAGGAGGATGCCTTCTGTACAGTGTTCAGCAATACCCTTCACACTGTCTGGAGGTAATTCACTGGTGATCAAGACTCTTACACTCCAGAAAAGATGTAGGATCACTTAAACCAAACTATTTCAAGCACACTGTGATCAAGTGGACCAAGGGACAAGATTAGCAATGTGACCATGGGCTCAAACACTTCCAGGCTTTTCCAAAAGGATGTGTACTGAAGCACAACATTAGTATGTACTTTGGTCTATCCTAGCAATCAACGTCTACATTTTATATTATTAACTTTTCTACATAATTGTTCCCTACTAGTGTGGCATCAGAAGAGGAAAACCCCCTTCTAGGCTGTTTGGCAAAATCTTGATGCTAGGAGGTCCTCTCGTCTTTCATTGTGTAAAGTTTTTCCATAAGCCTGAAATTTTAAAATGCTAACATATATACGGAGAATACCATATGACTTAATGTGGTTCCTTTTTCCTCAGCCAGAAATTCCCACATTTTACCTTATTTGCAGACCTTGTTTAAAAGATAGAGGACTTGATAGAATCCTGTGGAGATCTAATGCTGACATGTAGAAGGGACCTAAATTATCTGTTTTTACATTTCCTTCTCCCTTAATGACCGCCAGGCATCATAAAATTCTTGAGAGAACTTTTCAAAATAAAAAGACAGCTATGACAATTTCTAGTCAATATTTTATTATGATTTAAGCATGACATTGTATGGAGAGATTCCAAATGGATTTTCAAGGAGCAGTGCTAAAAGCCAAAGTGAACCGCAGGTTTTCCACACTGTGTTACACCAGCTCCTCCTTAGTTTCTCCAAATACTTTTTCTCTGCTTCACTTTCCAGCTTGAGTCACCTGGTGATTTCTGCTTGAACTGAAACCTCACATTTGTTTATTAAATTTTGTATCAATGGAAATCTAAATTGTATATAAACTATAAATGAAAAACAGCCACTAAAATACTTGGTTTATTGTTATGTTGTCAGCACCAGTTTGGCATACGGTAGACTCTTACTAAGTATTTTCTGAAGAAATGAAAGAATTATTTAAAATTCAGGTTGTTACCAACATTTTTAGGAGGTCTGCCCTGTTTTTTCCCTAGTACCAGTAAGCTAAATTAGATGCATGTACACTTAAATACTTCCATATCAACACACACGTTTCTGTATTACTGTGCATACTGCATTATATTTGAATTATTTCTTAATATGATTGTCTACAGATTTTTAATTCCCTGTCATTGGGGGCTGTATATTCACTTTCAAACATTTTTTTATGCCCAGCAGAACAAATGGCACATAAGGGACAGTTAATAAGTATCTTTTGAACAAATGCATAAATACATTTATTCTTCACCCTAAAAGAATAACGTGTGCGTGTGTATGCTCATGTGTGGGTGTGTGGGTGTGTATGTGTCAGTGTGATTCTTTATGGTTTGTCAGATTGGGTACATCAACTGCACTGGGCTCCACTTTGCCTCTTTTGATTCAAAAGAGACAAGGATTTTGTATTACTAAAGGAAAGATTAGTTAAGATATTTTTGTTTATTTACACTCCCTGTGCTCCTTTTCAAACTGAATGTCATGAAATCATCAGTATAGTCTCCACGTTTGCTTCGGCACAATGGGGAGTGGATAGTATGTGTCCTCAGTGATTGGGGTGAATGGCAAAGAGGCTTTGCAAACAAATTCAACAAACTGCCTTAAGTCTTACAACCTCGAGCTGTTATAACTGCCAATCAAAAACTAGAGCCAAACCAAATTCCTCTATGAACACTGCTGCTTTTGTGATGCGGTGGATGAGTTCTCTTACCTACTCTTACAGAGAATGAATCTGTGTCTCTCTCATCCACAGTTATTTTATTCCAAAAATTATTAGAGTGACTTTGCACTCTGGTTCAGAAGACAACCCATTATCAGTCATCTTCTTCCATTATGTATCATATTATAGATGTGCCAAATATCCACATGTAATTTAGATTCTTCAAATGACCTGCAGTCCAAGATTTGCTATAATTTCTGTACCTTAAAATAGGAAACAGATGACAAATGAAATAAGAAGGTCAAGGCATAACTGGATCCATTAACAGAAAAAAAAATAGCACATAGAAGGGAACTTCATTTGAAAGTCTTTGAGATCTGTCTTTAAAAGTTATTTTTAGTATTTTTAGTAGAGGTATTTGTGTGTTCATGATTACATTATGAATCAAATTGATCAGTAAATAATCCATAAGCAACAAGCAACATGGGAAGCAGGAAAACACAAATTATTATAATACGAATTTAAAAAATGGTTGTGGAAATATTACTGTTCAAAATGTTATTCAGCCAATCTAATCAACAAAAGGAGACAGAAAATATAAATCAACGGAAAAAGTCTAATCAAATAGACAATGCCAAAACAGAGAAGGGTATTAACTACTACTTTGCAAGCCCGTATGTCAATAAATTGGGGAATACAGAAGACATGGACAGATTTCTATATACATACGATTTACCAACACTGAGCCAAGAAGACTTAAAAATCTTGAATAATGCAAAAACAAATAGTGAAATTGAAGCAGTTAAAAAAAATCTTCCAACTAAGAAAAACCCAGGTCTCAATGGATTCACTGCTGACATCTACAGAAACTTCAGGGAAGGTGAAATATCAACACTCCTCAGGATCTTTAACAAAACGGAAAGGGAAGGAGGACTCCCCAAGTCATTCTGGGAAGCTGTCATTACCCTGATTCCAAAACCAGACAAGGATCCAACCAAAAAAAGAACTATAGGCCAATCTCTTTCATGAATGTAGATGCAAAAATCCTCAACAAGGTACTAGCAAGCAGAATGTAATGAATCATCAAAAAGAGCACACATCATGAGCAAGTAGGCCTCACCTCAGGGATGCAAGCATGGCTCAACACGTGCAAGTCAGTAACTGTAATATATCACAGAAACAGAAGCAACGTCAAAATCACATAAGATCATCTCATTGGAGACAGATGAAGCCTTTCACAAAATTCCAGTCGTTTACAATGAAAACACAGAAGAAAGTAAGTACGACAGGATGATATCTCAATCTGACAAAAGCCTTTTATGACCAACCTACCGCGAAAGTCATATTAAATGAGGAAACACTGGAAGTTTCCCCTCTAAAATCAACAAAAAGACAGAGATAAACATTATCACCACTCATTTTCAACACAGTCCTTGAAACATTAGCCAGAGTAATCAGGCAAGAGAAGGAAATAGAAAAGATCTGCATAGGAATGGAAGAAGTCAAATTATTATTATTTACAGATGACATGATGGTCTACATAAAAGACTAAAAACATTCTACCAAAACACTCTTAGAATAAATAACCAAATTTAAAAATGTAGCACGATAAAAAATCAACACACAGAAATCATTAATGTTTTTGTACACTAAGAATGAACCCACTGACCAAGAAGTTATGAAAAAAAATCACAATAGCACTAGGAAAAATTAAATATGTATGAATTAGCCTAACCAAGGCAGAGAAAGGTCTCTACAACAAAAATTATCATACACTGAAAACAGGGAGTCAGAAAATGGAAAGATATCTCCTGTTCCTGGGTATTCAGAACCAATATAGCCAAGATGATCATACCTATAAAATTAATAAGCAAATTTAACACAATCCCAATCAAAATACCAACAGTATTCTTCACAGAACTGAAGAAAAAGATCCTGAAATTCGTATGGAATCAGAAGATACCAGATTAGCAAAAGCAACCATAAATAGCAACAGCAAAGCAGGAGGCATTACAATACCAGACGTGAAGATATATTACAAAACTACAGAGATAAAAACAATATGGTACCAGCACAAAAACAGACATGAAAATCAATGAATGAGAACAGAGAATGAACAAACAACTCTAAGTGCATCAACTATTTGGTCTTTGACAAAGGGGCCAAAAACATACACTGGAGAGAAGATAACCTATTTAACAAATGGTGTTGAGAAAACTGGCTATCCACACGCAGATGATCGAATCTAGAACATCTCTCACTGCATGCTAAACTAAAATCAAAATGGATTGAAGAACTAAGTGATAAAACAAAAACAACCCGCTGGAAGACAAACAGGTAAAACTCCTGAAATCACAGGCATGGACAAGGACTTTCTGAACAGGACCCTTTATGGACAGAGAAAAGTACCAAGAAACAACAAATGGAATCATAACAAACTAAAAAGCTTTTGCACAGCAAAAGAAATAACAAACCATGAAAAGAAAAGCAAAAGAATAGAAAAAATATTTCCAGCTCTTGTTCAGACAGAGAATTAATATCTAGAATATGCAAAGAATTCTAAAAAATTAGAACCTCAAATAAAAGATCATATTAAGAACGAGCAAGTTAAATGAACAGTCACTTCCCACAAGATGAAAACATACATGAAGAAATCCTCAACATGGGGAGGAACTGATCAACGAGGCAACTAGCCAGGCTTTCTGGTGATCCAGGCAGACCATGTGTGGCCCAGGAAGAGAAAAGCCAGCACATCCTGTGAGCTGACAGGCATGCAGGCTGAGAATCACCAAACCCCCTCACCCTGTAAGCCACCAGCTGGTCTGGAGGTCAGCCTGAGCTGATAGCAACTGAGGTACAAAAAGCAACTGAAGACTTGTAGTGTTTGGCTGAATTTACAGGACTGTGGCTGGCAGTCTGAGCATCTATAGGGATGATAATAGTATGCAATGTGGCAAATATGGGGGACTTTTTCTATCTTGTTTTTGAAGTCTAATATTGTTCTCACTGTTTTTCTTTTTTTGTTCTTATTATTTTTTTTTCTGCTTTACTCAATATTCTGTTTTGACTGGTTTTATTCTGCTATGTCTGATGGAATGGGCAACTACTGTGAGGATAACAAGGTATACTATGGTAGCCATTGTTTTTTCCCTATTATCCTGCTTTGATGTTCTGTACCAATTTCAGTTCTGCATTTTGATTGGATGTATTCTGTTTTGTTTTGCTGGGTTTTATTATCTTTAAAATAAAAAAAATTTAAAAAAAGAAATTCTCAACACCACTGACCCCTGGAGAAATGCAAAGTAAAACAACATTGAGATTCCATCTTACCCCAGATAGAATGTCTATCATCAAGAATTCAAATAGTAACAAATGCTAGTGAGACTGTGGGGGAAAAGAAACACTTCAACATTGATGGTAGGAGTGGAAATTCATATGTCCACAATGGAAATCAGTATGGAGAGTCCCAAAAATAAAAACTAAACTAAAACTAGAAATTCCATTTGACCCAGATATCTTTCCAAAAGTGTTAAAGACATGATATTAAAGTGATAACATGCATGTGCATGTTTATGGTAGCAAAATTCATAATAGACAAATCTTGGAAACAGACTATCTGTCAATCAACAGATGAATGGATAAAGAAAATGAAGTATTCACAAATAATGGAATATTACTCTGCCATAAAGAAAAACTTGAGTCATTTGTAGGAAAATGGATGCACCTGGATACCATAATGTTAACTGAAATAAATCAGACACACAGGCTGTAACATTTCAGCCTTATATGAAAATCTCAAATTATAAATAAAGAACAAAATAATAGATAGATGACAGGAAATATGGAGTTAGATCTTTCTTGAATGGGAAGGGGGTGAAGAGATGGAGGGAGTTGAGGAGAAGAGGGGTAGAAGAAGGGGTTGAGATGTGCTGTGTATGTGTGCTCAGTCCACACAAGGGGTGTGAGTGCTGCACACTGTGAACACATGCTAAAAATACATTCTAAAAAAATGCTATTCCATTGCTTTTATCCCACTGTCATTCACTAAAAGGAGGCAACAGGGTCTAGAGGGCTGTCAGCATCATAACACAAATGCTTCCAATGTCTGGAGCGGAAATAAACTCACAAGAGTAGCCAGCACACACACTTGGCAGTGGTATTTTCTCTGTTCACATCTTACAAGAGGATCATGCTGACATTTCTGCCTTTCCTCTCCCTCTTCTTAACTAAATGAATTCTTAGTTACACCTCATGTAACTAGGGTCTTCCAAAGACTGTGTGGCAATGGGCTTCTCATGCCAGTTCTAATAACTGAAGTCTTTTAAATTCGTATGTGATTGTGAAGAACTTTGTCTAAATCAGTATTCACCAGGATTTGTGTATATATATTGAAGTGCAAAATATTTTCAGGCCATTTTGAACCAATTATTTTGTAAGACTGTAGACTTTATTCTAACCTTTTTTATCTTAAAGACTTTTAAAATTAATGCTGTTGGATAAAAAAAGTTTAATCATAGTCAAATATTCAATTCTGATGTAGAACTTTTGGAGTTAACTCAAATTCACTTTGATCATTTGCTATCATAGATAAATGATATAGTCATGGTACATTCATGTGTTTTGAGTTTTTTCTTTCACAAGTTGTATAATTCATTTAATTTTGTAATCATGTACCAAATGTTATGACTAATAGCTTCTGTCTTTCACAGTTTTACTTCTGGCTATCACTTCTACTAAGTGCATTTTTCTTGTTCACATTTGGAAAGAGTTTACAGAAAGGATTTATTTTTCACTAGATTTTAATCAGTAACAAATTGTATCAAGTACAATTTTACTGTTAATGTGTTTAACTTTACCAAAGTTAATACACATTTTTAACGTAACAACACAGGCATTTCTAATCACACAAGCCTAACATTCTCTGTAAAATTTTACTGTCTGTAAATTCAAACATATATACATAAGGAATTACTCTTAATTTTTACTTTTTTCTTACTCTTCACTTAATTTTTACTTTTTCTGATAGCAACATCCATTAAAAACTAATAATATGAATGGTTTTACACTCTTTTTATCAATTTTATTAGATAACTGTGAACTCTTAGGTGTTACAGAATTGCTCCAATTTTGAAATTATAGATAGTTCAAATTTCTTTTTTTTTTGTTTTTAATCTTTCTGGTTCTTTTTTCAATTTCTGGAAGATTATTTTCCTCAAAATATAAAGCCTCTTTTCTTGATTGTTTTGGGTTTGCTCTTCGAGAGCTTTTGATGATCACACATTGTGGATTCACCTCACTCCTTGTGTCCACAAGGCTTCCATGGGGCTTCGTCTGCGCACGCCGCAGCCTGGTGGTTTTCGCAGTTGTCGGAGGGAGGCACAGGATCTGAGTAGTACCCGGGCTGTGCATTCTCAGGGGAAAATGTGTTGGGAAGAAGTCAGGATCCAAACGCCCTGCTGAGGGCTGACCTGAAAGAATCCACAGGTTCAAGGTTACATTCTGCACCCTCATTCAGAACGACTTCTCCGGGATTCGGGCCAGGAGGGGGAAGACAGCACACCATGCTGGTGGGGAGAAAACTCCTGGAAGACACCTGGGAGAGTGCAGAGTATGTAACTCGTGCACGCGACCGTGAGATCATTCTGTGAGCCCCTCTCGAGACCTTGGGCCTGTGCACACGACGACGCCTGACTCCTGGACAGGAGGATGCAAACGACAGACTGAAGATTCTGTGCTGTCCTTGTGACCGAAGCTCTCTGCTTCCTCCTGCGCTGGCCTCAAAGGAAGAGCAAAAGCAGCGGATGGGATGGGTCCCGGTGTGCACTGTGAACTGCTGAGTACGTGAACACGACTCCAAAGGAACGTCAGGCAGGAGCCGGGACTGCTTTGGCAGACAGAGCCAGTCCTTTCAGGACTCCGTGATGAGCAGAACATCCGCCGCTGTGCACAGCTAAACAAGGAAACAAACACTAAACACAGGAAACGGAAATCAGCGACCCTACGGAGTATGTGCAGAACAGCTGGCAAACCGTGGACACTGAGCTTACCATTTGCAGTGCAGCTTTCATGCTTCTGTTGAGTCTATGGAATGGGGCAGAAAGCGTCCATGACGTAGGGAGAGAAGACGCCGGGAGCTGCTTGGTAGGTGCCTGCTAAACACGCAAAACCCCCACAGACGCAGCGCCCCACTGCCGAGAATCTTTACAGTCAATCACCTACCCACTTCCATGGATAAAGGCGCTTTCCCTCAGAGGCAGAATTTATTAAAAAGAGGCCTAAAACATGGGAGTGAAAACAGTGGTTTGGGAAATGCTGGCGCCCAATTATTACTTTGTTTCCAAGTCAGACGGCCATACTGAAGACATGTGGACTTTGATCTTGAAGCCAGTACATTTGAAAACCGTGTCTATCGCGCTGGCCTCTTCAGGACTTCACCGTTTTCCTCACAGCGAGCGTGCGCGAACGTGCCATTGGAAGACCCCAGGCTGTCTTTGGGTCTCACAGGTGAAACTTCTTTAATCGCCGGGCAAGTCAGCAGAAAAGCATCCAGGCCGGAGGTCAGCCGACGGAAGCCGCGTCTGTGGGCGCGCAGGAAAGAATGACTTAAAAGGACCAGCGAATTCACAGGGGGGAGAACGGTGTGTCTCTGGGTTTCTTCTTGTCGCGCGTGAAGTCTCTTCAGGCCCGGTGCCAGGGCCAGCGCCAGCTCATCCTCCGCTGGGCAGGAACAGTGCCCCGTCCCAGGCTCCGAGGACGGTCATTCTCACAGGTCAGGGAGACGCTGTGCTGACTCCGTGGACTCCTACCCGGATCACAGTCATGCTCTCGGACCTGGTCAGCAGGGACCCTTCTCAGCACTCTCTCGGCTCCCTCTGGGTGTTTGTTCTCTTTCGCAGGGTAATAATCACGGCCCACTCTGCGGCTGCAAAGAGCACACATGTACCCTCCTGGTCCGAGGCCCGGGAGCCCAGGCACACGGGGTGAGGCTTGGCTCGGAACTCGCATCTGAGACCCCGTGCCGTGTACAGAGGTCATCACCCGAGTCTTCACCTCAGCCCCTACATCAGCCTGCGTCTCCATGGCCGTCGGCCCTCTCCACGGACAGCGCATGCCCAGCGCACGCCTCTGCAAGGTAAGGAGGGAGCCTTCTGCGCTGAAGTGGCCACAGAAGCGACCTCACACCGCCGCTGTCATAGCCTGCAGGTGCGAGAGAAGTCACAGCTCCTGCCACACTCGGTGGAGGGGACTGCACAGCCACACAGATATCAGAGCGCGGGAGCCCAGCGCCCCTGGAGTCTGTCCACCTGCTTTAGTAACTACCATGCTTTGCTTTACTCCTCGGTTTTGTCCTAAATGCATTTCTTATTTTTAGCAACTATATTACTTATGCTCAAGTTTTCTTTCTGTAACCCAGTGTCAAATTTCTACCTCTGAAGTAGACAGACTATGTTTCTCTAGATAAATGACTCAATAAATGAATGAAAGAGTGAGTTAGTGAGAGACATGCATACAAAAGCATGGGCGTGTGACAAGCAGAAGAGTGTCGATGTGGCCTTTCATGCCCCCAAGAGCACTGGCCTGAGACAAGGCGTGACACAGCTTCGGGCTCCTGCAGAGTCCACGCACCTGGCTGGGGGGTTGGGGACGCTCCGCACTTTGCAGCTCACACGGAATCCAGGATGGACAGGGCAGACGCTCCCAAGCGGTGTGGACAGCTCTGTCACTCAAGGCCTTCGAGGACCCGAAATGCATCTTTCAGAGTCTCCAGTCATAAGTTAGATTTCAAAAACACAAGACAAAAGCTTCGCAGCCATTGGGGGTTTAAAAGTGAGCTTTGGAGAGATGTTTTGTGCAAGACAGCGATACTGCACGTATTTCCACATTCCTCAAGCTATTTGTCACAAATATTTAACTGGTGTCACAACCCCTAATGAATTCATTTTTCCCCCTTATTTAATCTCAAATTTCATTTACATGAATCTCTTCACATTTCTGTATTTTATTATATTTAACTTTTTGACCAACACAGAGCTGCTGCACACTATCTGTTAGTTTAATTTACGTTATTTAATAGACTAGTCTTTACTGTCTCTGACAGGCTGTGTCGAGAGTTTGTAATTCCTAACACACTAATCTGAATGCTTCATCTTCCTTCCTTTCATTAATGAGACTCTTGGTTAGAACCCACATGGACTATTACTTCAACTTATTCTTGAACAGATTATTAAAAATATGTTATTCCAGATATTTAAGGGTTCAGAATGTCAAACCTAACAGTCAGGGAGCAGAGGTGGCAGACATGCCTCATAAATGATGTTCTGCCTCACAGAACACAAAGACAGCGTCCCGAATCTCTATCCAGGAATGTGCTTCCTTTTCCGGTTTTCCCTGGCTTGTGCTTCTTTCCATCATGTTTGAGCCTCTGACAGGTCTGGTTGGTGTCAGAGTTCAAACCCACCCAGCTCTGTCCAGAACACTTTGCATGCTAGAAACATCTACCCCAGGTTTTAAATTCATTGCCTTCGCTCTGTGGGAAGAGCTTCTTTGGAATCTCTCAAACTACCATTCCCAATACTCACGCAAGGCAAAATCACAGCCACAGTTTTGTGACCATGCTAACTGCAGTAGGGACAATGCAGATCTAAAAATAAATAGCAATCTTCCCTTTTACTGATTGTTCAATCAAGAGCCTGTTTACCAGCGAAGCCAATGATGATCTAAAGGAGTCTTGTAAGTGCATTTCAAAGTGTTTTCATCTTCATCAGGACTGCGCCCCACTGTCAGCCGTTCCCCCCGGGTGAGCCTCTCTCTCTCTGAAGGCTCCTAGCTGTCAGAACCCCACTGGTCCCACCATCAATGCTCCCTTGGCTTCACCACTTCAAGGAGATGCGACTACGAAAATCCAAGCTGAAAGACGCCTGCAGTGCATGTATTTCTTATGGAGTCAATCGTCACAGTAGTCTGGCCTTTAAAACCAGTGGGTTTCAATAATTGAAGCAAATTGGCTGTTGTGCATTTATAATTTAAATATTTAAAATAAAATACAATGTGTGCTAGCATTTAGGGTGAAATCAAGTGCCATGCGTTAAAAGTTTATGGAAGTTTCGTAAGTTAAACAAGAATCACACAAGTTTAAGTCTTAATTATTCATGCAAATACTACATGAGTGTTTCTCAAAGCTAGATGCGAGTACTTATCTTTTACTTCAGTAAAGGTGTGGTATTTCATCTCCACAATTCACACACACACACACACCCCTCCCTGTTGGCATCTCTAGTTCAGTATCAGAAATTA
>RJWT010019352.1:0-18441 GCA_004365215.1 Cuniculus paca
CCACCCTGGATAGGCAGTCATACCATCTTCCTGCAGTCTTCTTGTATAGGACAAGGATGTTTACAAAGCAAGGCTCCTGGCCCCTGCTGAGTCACTTAGTTAAATTTTTTTTTTTTTGTGGCACCAGGGATTGAACTCACGACCTTGCCAGGCAGGCGCTTAGGCCGCTGAGCTAGATCCCCGGCCCACTTAGTTAAACTTCTAAACTTCTCAAATTGACACAATGTATCAAGCATTATACCTTTATGGGAGAGTATATAGAGTGGCTTGTGCTATGTGGAAAGCATTCCTGCAGGATAATCTCAGTGAACTGAGTCAACATAGACGGTAGCAGCTGGGTAAAATGGAGATGACTTTTAAACATACAAGTCAAAATGATGGGTGCCCGTCAAGTGGCAACTCCATAAAAGTTCAAAACAAGCAGTATAATGCCAAGAGTCAAGGAGTCCTTGAGCAACGGATAGCAGCTTCAAATTAGAGTACACCTCAGAATTGAACTTCTGGATCCTGAATATGCATGTTAAAATTTAACAGCTTTTAATCATGTTTCTGACATGGTTGTATCAATTTACAATCTAAACAGCTGTAGTGTGTTAGAGATACATACAGAATTTAGAAGCAGATTCATGCATATTTAGTGTCTTGATTTTTGACAGATGTGAAACAGAAGTGCAGTGTCTTGATATTCTTTTCAATAGGTGGTGTTGGATCAACTGAATATGAGTGTGGAAAAGGGCACATTTCAAACTTCCTCTAACTGACATCTTAAAAATAAACTTCACATGGATTACAAATCTCACTATCATTGGAGGAAAAAGCAAGGATTTTTAGATGAGAAAATCATAGGAAATATTTTCAAGACATTAGAACAAGCAAAGCTTTATTGCAGCAAAAAACTATCCTCTAGTAAAAATGACCAATTAGACAACAGTAAAATCAAGGACCATTCTTATGCATTAAATTGTGATGAGAAAGTAAAAGAAATAAAAGTTATCTTATATATATGTATTTTTCTGATATATATTTTTTTCTGAGATACATACATGTTAAAAAAAAAAAACACCCTGCAATTCAATAAAAAAAGAGATGTGGAAAGCTGAGGTAGGAGGATCACAAATTCAAGTCCCCCCTGGGTGACTTAACAAGTGCTTCAAAATAAGTAAAAGTGAGTGAGAAGAGCCTGAGTTTTATCCCCACCACCACAAACAGAGCAAGAGCAAGTAAGAAAGAAAGAGAAAGAAGTCAACAAACATACTAGCATGTATTTCATACAAACAGGTAAAAATTGAAAAGCAACCACAAGAAAGTGCTCAACATCTAAGTCATAAGGAAAATGTTTATCAAAAATACAATATATTACATGAGTCCTATTACATGAAAATGGGTAGAATAAAATGGCTAGAATAAAAAGCAGTGAAAATACCAAGTGTATTTCTTAATACCAAAAAAATAGAATTTGTCCTGTTCTCAGTCTACTCATTTCAACCTTGGTTTTGTTGGCATAAAGGCTATGAGTGTTAGAGTTGAACTTTACAAAAGTTCTGAGAATATTTGAGGTGATATGAATTGTGTATTATATTTCAAGGGTACTGCATTAGACCATTAGCTCACATCTGTTAATCGTGGTATTGACTTTCCAAATTCTTTACTCTATTTGAATGCTTGATCTGCAATAATTAAACAATGGAAAATGGGAATTATCTTTTGTGATTAGTGTTTATTTTGATTTTTGCTTTAAATATTTTGGTACTTTTAGATAAAATGAGTTTGAACTTTTTTAAAAAATTATCTTAGTGGCATTCTTATTCCTACATAATATATTTTGCATCTTAGTTGCTTTTCTTGCTGAGACAAAATACCTGATACCCAAAGTTAAAGGGGGAGAGAATTACTTCGCTCACTGTAGAAGTTTCAATCCATAGTCAGCTGGCTCTAAGGCAGGTGGCATGGCAGGCAGGCATTGCAGAGGAGAAACAGTTCATGATGGGTAGAAAGCAGCAAAGCAAGAAAGGGATGACCACAGCTCTTTCTATCCCCTTTATCTTATCCAGGCTACTTATGGCAGGTAACTTTCACAGCCTTAATTCTAGTGCTCTTGATCCTAACAGTGCACCATGAATCAGTCCCAGCATCACACTCTCTAGATCCAGCTATCTTTGAAAAAGCCCCACCTATGATCTCATGAGGCTTTGGGTAACATCTAGACGCAAACTGTAACAATTTGATACCCTACCTTATTTCCCTTTGTTTATTCTGTTTGTGGGAAGTCACTTGGTTTTTGACAAAGTGTGGTTTTGTTTTATTCACAATCTCAAAACATATGACATTATTCTAATTTAACAGATGTTTTCAACATATTAAATATAACGTTCTACTGGTTTTTAGTTTTTGTTCTTGTTAATAAATCACTCTGCATTTTCCCAAAATATTCTTTATTCTTTTTTTCTCCACCTGCTTTTCAAACATTTTTTGAATTTTCCCTTTACTGGTGCCCATTGCCTTCTATTTATATGTTGAGCACTGAGTTTTCTATGCTCTCTTCCCCTTTGTAACTGTATCACTATGATAGATGGTGCAGTATTTGTGATTCTTTGCACTGCATTCTTTGGATGCCCCAACTTTGGCAGAGCTGTACCTGTCACATGCACCTTGCCATTGCTCTTACTGAAAAGTACACATAGCAGTACCCTTTCTCTGCTTTCTAGGTCAGACTATTCTCCAAGGCTATGATAGCATGCTAAAAGATAATACATCCTGTGACTTCAGGGAATGAACACTTATAGCTCAGGAAATGGGATAGCAGTTCTTTCATTTACTTTCTCAACATCTCTTACATGGTAGGTTCAGTTGGAAAGTATTTCTTGTGTGGTCTCTCACAGGATACACAGTAAGATGAATGCCTACCATGGTAATTTGGTAATAATCCACAATTACCTTCTAATTTGTTTCCTGTTTCCTAGTATTACCTTAAACATAAATAACCTTAACCTGTTATTACTTAAGTTTCTACTTTCTGATGCATCCAATTTATTATTAGTGCATGCTTGCAGTACATGCAGTTTACAATCATTTTGGGGAGTGGGTACATGTACATACTACAGCTCAGTTCTTTTTTTTTAAATCCCCTTCCCCTTCCCTCATGCCTCCATCCTTCCTTCTCTAAATCCACTTTCTCCATTTTTCACTCTTGTTGATATTATCAATCTTATCTCATATTTACAACCTATAAGGTTTACATTCACTGAGGTTATTATGTTCCTGTGTATACCACATCTTTATTCCTCCAGTTCTCTTAATACTTTTGTTTATTTCATATTACTTTGTTTTTCTGTACATTTCTCATTACTTTGCTTTTCTGTGCATTCTCAACATTTTTGGTGACCTGTTTTCCTGTTTAGTAATTCTCTCTTTAACTGTGTCTTTGCTGATGTCCTAAAAGTTCCATTAAGTTTTCTCTTTTTAATACACTATATTCATTTTAGATATTATTTTTCTCATTTTTAAATTTTTCTCATTTTTAAACATTCTTGCTATTCTTGCCTTTTTTTAAAATCTACATTTTATATTGTTTAGTACTCACTAATGCTTATGTTTGCCCTTGCTTAACTGTTGTTTCTATTTGCTACATTTTCTGCTATTACTTTTTGTTTTGTTTCTTCATATGAATTTTGATTAATTTTTAACATAAGCCTCAAATTTTCCTTGAAATTATGCTATCTTTCTAAGTTGAATGAGTTTCTATATAGACAGCAATTACTTAAAATAAAGGTAAATGCAAATTCCCTAAAGAATCAGAAGCAAGCACAAATTATTAGGTAAAACACATCAATTCCTTTTGATACATTTACCTGCCTGTTTAATGGGTTGTTCTTGACCATAACTGTCATCCTCTTTTGAATAGTAACAACTTCCATCAACAAAAGAGCCAAAATTCAACAAAAGAGCAGTAAACATTCTTGACACTCTATCAAAGAAGTGCATTTTATCTAGATTCAAAGTTTAAGTAAATGCATATATTGTAGATATTTCTTGAAATTTTGTTATCATTTATTCATTTTTTTCATTTGACTGGAATATATTAATCACATTGTATGGGTAGTACTATGAATATTTTTAAGAGTACAGAGAAACATATACCTTCTCTAATCAAGTAGATCTGAATATATTTAGAAAATTAAGTTTGAATGTCCTATTCAAACTCGAAAAAATTACAATTTCCTATAAAATTTTCTTAAGCTTTTTAAAGGATTATCTTGCATCTTATTTTCACTTGTTTTTGACTTAGAATCTTACAGTGTAAAAATATGTTGTTTACATCATGAGTAAACAGATTCTTAACAGTCACTTTTCATTTTTGTGTAAAATAGTGTTAGTGGTCTGTAAAAAACTCTGATATTGTATGCCTGAAAGTGAATATTTTAATTACTACTAGATTGATCCACTTCAAATGTTTCTGATCTCTTCATAAATTTAAATTACTTATCTATTCAACAAATCAGCCCCTGTCATCAAACACTGCAAGATCATTTAAGGTTATAAAAATGTGTAAATGCAACCACAAATCAAAGTAGAAAGTAACATGTGGAAAGAGATCTAGAAGTGGTGTATGCCTACTGGTAGGAGACTAGAGGGGAATGAAAGAGGGGAAATGGAATCTGCTTTGATTATAGAATTCCAGGAGTACCTGGGGAGAAATCCTAGAGAAGGTAACTTTTGACCTGACTATTGAAAGTGGCACAGGCGTTAAATAAGGAAAAACAACATAAATTACCACAGAAATAGTAATACGATAGAGGTGAATAAAATGAAGTTGAGTAAACACAGTAGAGTAACATGCTGGAGGAGCTGTAGAAAGGTATCCTTCGGTTAGATTACACAATCATGACTGTCACACTGCTTGAAGAAGAAAGACAGCAAGTGGTTAAGAGTGTTAGTTCTGGAGCCAAATTGCATGTGGGAAATGCAGGTCCCTTGTTAACATACTCTATGACAATAAGCAAGAGTCACGCATTTACTCTGCTTCAATTTTTTTGTGACAGTTCTTCACAGAGTTGTAGTAAAATGTAAGTGACTTAAAATGTGCCTATCATTTAGAACAGTGCCTGGTATGCAGTAATTGTTTGAATTAAGCAAACACTATTTATAATTATCTTATGACTAAGCAAGTAATACAGACTTTGAAACTTGTGAGCAAGCATTCATATTTTTGTGAGGAACTAGAATTTTTTAAATGTAGGTAGACTATTTTTCCTAAAATAATTTACTTTATCCCAGTCCTACACAATATAAACAGATTGAAGTTCATAGTTCATATAATGTATATGAACTTTAAGCTTAATCTATATTACTAATAAAATCTCATGAGACTTTTTTTATTATACACCTTCAGAAGAAATAATGGGAATTTTCTGCATCTCATGTAGAAATAACTCATATATTTCTGTGTTTCTACTTTTGTTTCTTTTCTGAAAGACAGAATTTGTAGTATTTATGAGATAGAAATGAGATAAATTTCTTTCCAGCAGACAAAAACTGAAAGGAAATATAACAGCATCATTTCATCAGAAAAAGAACCAAAACAAGATTTTACTTATGTTCTTGGGCCCCTAAGATATTGTATCACGGGGCCAGAGTTTTCAATCAGCGGCTCAAGCACTTGCTTGGTAAGCGGGAGGTCATGAGTTTGATCCCTGGTACAAAAAAAAAAAAAAAAAAAAAAAAAAAGAAAAGAAAAAAAAGATATTGTATTATGCTATTTGTATTCCTTATTGAAAGGTTCTCATATGATGTAATATTTCAATAAATTATTTTAAAAAATAAAATTGTTACCAAATAAATTAAAAATTATTTGAAACTAGATAGAAATTTAAAGCATGTATTCCTGTGCATAGTAACAATGAAGTTAGGTGTATATGTCTAGCTCAGTCTTTAAAACATAAAATCATATTTTGATCAAATGTTCTTAATATATGAAGCAAGATTTTACATAAACCAAAAGAAACCAGAGTTAATTATTTTTCCTTTTAAATTTATTCTCCAAGGTTTCTCACATTTTAGGAATTTAAAGTCTAAGAAAGTCTTCCCTTAGTCCTCATTATTAATAAATTTTCTTTAGCTTCTTGAGAATTTGAATCTTGTTTCCACACACACAAAAACATCATGGAATCTTCCTTATATTTTCACACTGCTAATGCTGATGTTTGAAAGTCATTGCTTTTTAGATTCAACATGAACTTTGTAAGTATATGTGGTGATTAACAGAGGATAAGAATCCACTAGCTAAAATGTATATCACACTTCAGTTTTCATCATTCCATCCCTTTAATGAATCCCACCAGCAACAAAATCTGTCCAGTAGACCTACTTTCTTTATATTTCTGCTATCTGAAATACAAGCTCTTCTTGATATTTCCCATATTCCATCAGTACTTTCCAGGCTATGTTGCAACAAGTCTCTTCTTCGTATAACTAATTATGGACCCTCTGAATCTAAATTGGGCCACCTTATCAAAACAACACAGGTCCTGTACATCCTCAGAGAGCATAAGCACCTGTAGGTGCTTCAACTCAGGGGTTGAAGCCATTAAAATCTAAGTTCATGATCCAGATTCCTTCTGCAATTTTGTGGATGACCATGTTCATGTTGGTGTAGAGAAGATGCCCACAGTCATGTTTCTCACCCCACACAGAGTTTAGTAACAGAAGCAAAATTTTACCAAATGCTTCTCTTTGCAAACAGAAGTGTTCACGAATCAAGGTATTATTGTATATGGCCATCTCTTTTTTGCAGAACATTTCCCTTCTCTTTAGTGTGCTTTTATCCTCATGAATCTCTCTCTCTCTCTGTCTCTCTCTGTCTCTCCTCTCTCTTTCCTCTCTCCAGTATATGACCATTCTAATGCATTTGACACAGATATAGAGATAGAGAGATACAGATATATAGATATACTGATATACATAGCTTTTAAAGTATACACTTTGAAAAGTATCTATACATAGATACATGTAATCTTGATTGTATATATATATATATATATATATATTCTTGTACATTGCACATTGGTATGATCCTACTATTTTCATTTAGTATTATCTTTAAAAGGACATTCTCACTTCTGAGTATGCAAGCTGCTCACTGCCTTTTATTGCTGTACAGCTCATGACATAAATATATGTATATATATTTGTAACATATATTTATATATTTGGCATATATATGTGATGCATATGGATATATATCCATTGTGTACATATATTAAACATATAATATCCATATGTGCAAGTATATTTTATACATAGAATATAGGTTTAGTGCAGCCCTTTTATGATTTAATTATAAAATGTCCCACAAAAATCTCACGTGTTCAGAGGTGGGCTTTTGAGGGTGACTGGATCATGGAGGTGCCAATGTGCTCATAATTGAATATGCTGCTAGCAGGTAGGGCAGGGTCAGAAGAGGTGGATCATTGAGGCAAGACCCAGAAGTGTGTATTTTTGTTCCTGGTTCCTCTTTTATTCTCTCTGCTCTCTCAGAGCAGCTCTCCTCTGATATGCCCTTCCACCAAACTCTTTCTGCTTTGCAGTCAGCCAACCATGCACTGAATCCATGAAATCTGTGGGCCTTTCCATCTTTAAATTGTGGGTGTCAGATATTCCACCCCAGTGATGGGAAAATGACTCATAGAGGAAACTGACAACGAATAAGTGAGACATCCCTTGAGGATAGACAGCCATGTGGTTCAGCAGTGTGTGACCTGGCTGCGTAAAGATGAAAATGGTTACTCAGGTATGAGACTTAGTTCAATCACTGAGAAGCCAGAGGAGCTGCTTCTGCATCACGAGACCCTCAGGGAAACAACCCTGAGCTGAGACCTCTGTGGTTATTTACTTGCAACTCAAGGATATGAGAACAAAGATTAGAAGAAAAGCATTTTGCATCATATTCTACAGGTGTTTGGTTGGGGAACAGGGCTCGAGAAGGATGACCTGCTTTGTGATATGTGTTAACCCAGCTTAGGCAAGGAAGGTTACCGAAGGGCAGGAAGAATACAACGACCAGAGCAAACATCTTCTAAGTGTCACCTATTGTTGAGTGTGGTGACTGCTGTCCTACAGATCTGTTCTAATCTTTAACCACACATTCCAGAAGCCTGAGAACTGTTGTTCCCAAAAATCTCTTCCTCCAACATTCATATCAAGCATCTCTCTGGTCAGTTTCCCACAGAAGTCTTTGGAACTGGGCTATTGGTGAAGTGTGGAAAGATTTGAGGATTCTGACTAGAAAA
The DNA here is from genome assembly GCA_004365215.1 of Cuniculus paca. Taxonomy (NCBI): domain Eukaryota; kingdom Metazoa; phylum Chordata; class Mammalia; order Rodentia; family Cuniculidae; genus Cuniculus; species Cuniculus paca. The sequence goes on from RJWT010019352.1 coordinate 8,286, forward strand.
GATCTAGAATGTCATGAGTAGAGATTTATAGGAGAGTCTGGTAGGAGCTCAGAAGCCCAGAATGGTAATAGGAATGTGGACAGGAAAGGTTGGGCTCATGAAGTTTTATCTGGGAATGAGGACTCCATTGGAAACTTGACTAGAAGCCATGCAGGTTACATTATGATTAATTAGTTGTTTACATTTTGCCCATGTCATAAGATTTTATGTGAGGCTGAATTTAAAAATATGAACTAGTTAATCTGGCAAAGGTAATTTCAAAACAGTCTAATGTTCAAGGTACACATAGGTTTTGTTGGCTATTTTTAGCCAGATCTATGCTTGAATTAGAGGCAAAAAAATATATATATATATATATGGCCAAAAGATGTAAAAAATTTGCCATTTCACCGGAAGGAAGTGCCTGCGTGGTCTGATTTTCTTTCTGTTTCCATATTTCCCTGTTTTGGAATGAGAGTGCTTGCTCTGTGCCACTGTGTGCTGGAAGTGTTCCACTTTCTTGTTATTTTTGTCAGGTCTCACAGCTAAGAGTCTGCCTTGAGTCTCAAAGGAGACTGCAGAGTTGGACTTTTCAGCAGCGCTGAACTGTTACGACTTTGACAACTCTTAGAGAAGGACTAAACGCATTTTGTATAATGAGATAAATATAACTCTTTCAGAGACCAGGAGTGGAATGTTATGGTTAAGATTTAAATGCCACTGAAGTTTTCAAGTGATTAGACGTGGGGCTTTAAAAGGTGAGTGACCACTGGGATACTCATGAGTTCACAGTCGAATGTGTTGTTCGGAGGTACACCCTGTTTGGAAGAGGTAGATCACTGGGAGTGGGACCTAAAAGACTACATTCCAGTTCATCCCTTCAATCTCTATTTCCTGGCTGTTGGGATGAGCAGAATTCCTCTGACAAGCCCTTCCACCACCTGTTTCTGCCCCAGAGTCAGTCAACCTTAGACTGAATCCACTGAAACCGTAAGTCAAAGTAAGCCTCTATTCCTGTGAGTTGCACATAGTAGGTATTTCTTTCCAGCAATCAGAAAGTGACTAACACAACATCTCTGCACTTAATTCTTCTGAGTTAAGAGTCAATGCTCTGAAAGGATTAATATTCATTCTTGAAGATGATTTAGTCAGAATAGGCAATATTATCTTGTGACAAATAAAACCAAAAGATCAATGATTCATTATAAACACAAAAATTGTTTCTTGTTCATCATTTTCAGAACTCTGCAGAATCAATATTCTCTTCAGGTCAACTTTTTTCCATATATATGGCTTAGCACTTCAGGCTGCTTTGACTTAACAACATTTTTAGCCCTGGGAATTAAATCCTCTGGGTGAGAAATACAGTCTCTGCTCTTACCTCTTTGCTCAAAGCAAGTCACTTGGTCAGTCTAAGTTTAGGAGATACAGTCTTCCTGTGTGTACATAAATAATAATAGTAAGTTTTCTGCCACTAGAGGAGTGTGTGTGTGTACTTGCGCATGTATTAGAAACAAGTGACTCAGCATGCTGCACATACAGAGACACAGGAGTGGTGTTTGACATTGACCTAGGATATTTCAAAAAGGACTAATACAAAGCCCAAAGCCTCTTAGCTTGTAGTTGTCTATTTGTCTATGTGCTACCTCCCTTGACATATTGTGAATTTCTGCTACCAAGGAACTTGTTTTCTTTGTTTCCAAGTGCCTTGCAGTCTTTTGGTTTGCCTCTTAATTTCCAGCAATTTTAAGGGTTTGTTTTATTTAAAATTTGAAGTCCATACTAAAGAAGAGCACTAGAGAAGGAATCAAAATACAGACTCTTAGACGGGATGACATTGTTTATTTACTATTTTGGACCAAGTTTAGTATATTATAAGAAAAAATGGAAGCATTTTTACAGAGTTCCATGATATGATATTATAATCCTACTACCAGTATTCATTAATATTTAAACTCACACTTACAGATCACTGAAGGTGGGGTGATTTTATCTGCTTGGCCTGACAAAATCATTTCTAGTGGTGTTTCTGGAAAGCTGCAGGCCACATTCACCTATCAAACCAATGATGAAAAATACCTTTTGGATAAAAGCTTGCTATTTCATGTATTTTTTTACCCTATATGTTACACGAACTCTTATGTAGGTCTCTGCCACTCTGAAGTCATAGCACATCTAGAAGTAGCGGGAACAACAAGGTAAAAAAGCTTGGCTACGTATATTTAATTGTATCCCACCTGGAGCTTGGCCTTTCTGGCAGGGTGAAGGGGTACATATATGAATACACATGCAAGTTCATGAGCCGAGGTACCACTGTATACAGATGCTGACATGGCTTAGCAATTGTGTAAACAGCAAGAATCCCAAAATGAAAAAGAAATAGGATTCACCTGTGCAGATTTAGTAGCATCTGCAAAGTTCTTTTCAGTTTTAAGGCTTATTTTTCCACGCTTTTGCTCACAGTGTTATCAAAAGTGTCTCATCTCCAAATATAGTGTCTACTGTGTGGTAGTTATGCGATGGTGTTTGCTGAAATACTACTGATTCTAATAAATGTGCCTTTTAAAAATTTCTTATATATCAATTTACTTTAGGCTATTCAAAGGCAAATAAAAGGGTGACATCTCCTTAGTCATGTGTTACCGAGGAATGGTTTGAAATTGGGGTATATGCATTGAAAATAAAAGCCAGCACTCCCCAAAACACATGGACAGTTCCCACAAGGGAAGAAACCAGCAACGCTGTACACACAGTGGCAGCAGCCGCTTTCTGCCCTGACAGCCTGCACTGCAGTGTGAGCAGTGGACACCATGACAGGCCTCCCTCTCTCCATTCCCACATGGAGACCTAGTGCTCGCCGTAACTGGCCATTGTTCCTGCTCAGCACTTTTATTTAACTTTCATAATGTAAAAAATAACATAAAAATATGAAGATAATTGTTTGAGCGCTAATCTCAAAAAACATATTTTAGCAAAGAAACTAAAGAAAAACTACTGAAAATAACCCCCTTATTTCTAATATATATGCATTTGTTTCTTTTATTATTCTAACAATATTTTTTTTCTCGTTGGAGCCCTTTTGTAACTGAAGACTTGCTCAGTTGAGATAGGAGAATTAGGATGTTTAACGTAGTAAATACTACAGATAAAAATAATATATTCTACTATTTTCATCCTATCAATGTATACAAGTCACAGCCCAGTAAGTCTTCAGAGAAAAAGCAAGAGAAATGCTAATAAGAGATTCACTTTTTAAGCAGATAAAGCCATAATCTCTAAAAAATTATTTTTTCTTAATATGCCATTATGTCTTAAGTTAATCTATTCAGTCTCTGACCTCTCTGTACGGATTGTGTAAATCCCTCCTCTTTGCTCCATGATAAGCTCATTAAATCTGTAAACAGTTGTTCTACCCAGGAAGTGTCATATTTGTTATGTTAAATAACTGTCTCGATTTGGCATATATTTTCATTTCACAATATATTACAATTTTGGAGATGTTTAAACCATCAGTTGATGGTCTCATTTTTAACCTTACATTTTCAAATTACTCAGCACATGAGTAGATTTTGAAAATCATAGCATTAGCCAAATATAAAACAAAATAAGTACTATTAATATGAATTTCGTGAATAATGACATATGGAAAGATAAGCGGGTAAAGAAAATAGATGATGTGCTGTGGAAAAAGCTGCAAAAATTGAATCATGAAGTGTTATAGCTGCACAGAAGATGAACAGCCCTTAGCTCAAACTCTGAGGTGTTAAGTGTTTGTGTAAGAGCATAAAGCTGGCCTTATACGAGCTGGCAGACAAAATCTGACACCGATGCCTCTTGGCCTTGTGATCCTTCTACTAAGCCATGCTGACTCCATAATGCTATGAAAAATGGAGCTCAGAAAGTGGATAATAAAAATTCATAACCTTTTCCCATATTATGCATACTCTTCTTTTTATGTTTAGCAATCAAGATTTTTCATACCTTTGTAAATGTTCATATAGTCTCCCAATAATCCAAGCAGTTGCCAAAAGTGTGGATTGTAAGGACGGAAACACTTATGCATTCATACCACATCATGTGCAGTATAACAAAGAGGATAATTTAAAAGTAAACACAGTAGTCTTGAGCATTAACACATATACATTTTCCAGATGTATGAAAGAGGTAACTGTTACATCATTACTACTGTTTAACTTCATTTTTCCTTTAGCTACACATACAACTTATGTCGACAATATTTGATTTTCTAAGAGAAAATTTTTGAAGTAGATTTTTGTAATTTCTCATCTCTTGATTATAGGGAAGGATGTTCTTACTAACTCTTCTTCCAACATATGCCGGAATGCCTGTGCTATGTGAATTTTCTACAGCATTCCAGTAAAATGTTCTGCTGGGAGCTCTGTGCTTTCTCCTAATGAAATGAACCACATTTTCTTCAGTGCTGAATATAAAGGAAAGCTCTTTCAGGAATCAGGACAAGTAATATCAGTTTCATCTTTAAAGTAAACGATGAAGACCTTTGGGTCAGATTTGGAGTGAGATGGGTTTTATCAACACATTTAGTTTCAAAGACCCAGTTTCCAGGGATCATTGGGAGACTTTCTGAGGTTTCTGGTACATAAATCTCAACAACTGCAGGCATGAATAAGGAAGTAATAGTTTCAAATTCCACGGTATTTACTTAGTTAACCAACCCTGTATTCATGTATTTTCATTTTCAGGATAAGAGGAGCATAGTTAGTTATGCATCTGAAATATGTCTTCAGATATAACACTGGCTGGTTTAGATTTTATTGGTTAGATCCTCAGTAGAGCCTGTCATATATTGAAATAGATTCATAGTGGGGTTGGCTTTCGGAAATTTTAAACTCCAGCTCTTTCGGGAAATGCTCTCCATAAAAAGCCAATTGTACCAGGATTTGTTGACTGGTGGTGTAGCTGGAAGAGTAGAAGTGCTCTGCATTCTACTGCCTGCTCTTGCATGGTGCGTGTGCAATGTAATTGGTAGGCTACATCCTCTGGGGAGTTCTGATGTCCCGCTACAGGCTGCAAATGAAAAGATAATTTACAAGGTGGTGACTTAAACACAAATGTGAATGTATAATAGTGCAACCTGAAGGATTAGCATCAGCCAGACCAAGGTATTAAAGATAGAGGCTTAAAACCTTTAATTTGATATTCTGTGCACTGATTAGAAATATTTTCTACACTCTGAAAGGCTCTGGAAATGGCACTGTGAGTTAAATGTTGCATTATAGATGTAAACATGACTTTATAAATGAAAGACAAGAAAAAAAAGAATACTATCTTTAAGTTCTATAACTTTGCTAGGTTTTTTTGATCAGAATGAAGTCTATTAAGTATTTTAATCTCAATTATCTCTAAACAAATTTAGACAATATACACGAAAAGCATATGGTAGTGTTACAGGAAGCTGAGGTAGTTAGAATTATTATAGGCAGTCAGACAGGGCCAGGTCCTCCACGGAGCCAATGCAAAAACCTAGATACCTTGCAACTGTAAAGGAGAGAAACACCTCCTGCTGTGGGCCGGATCTGAGACAACAGATCAAGCAAAAGCACCTACTTCCTAGGACTGATATTCTAAATAAGTCTGTAGATGCCTAAGGAAGCTAGAAATCACCTGTCTGGATCCCCTAGGGAAAGAATCACTGCTCATTAAACATGCTCGCTGGCTACGTGACTCATATCCCCATTTGTCCCGGACTTAATCAATTTTACCTGAGCAATTAACATTATTGGTTAACCACAGTTCTGTCCCACCTTATGCCCACCTTAGGAATTCCCATTCTTCCCCACCTTGGACCCATCTACTCTATAAAAAGTCCCTAAATGACAGAGTCTTTGGCAACCCGCTCGGGACCCCTTCTGTCCCTCTGACAGAAGCTTTCTTTCTTTCTCCCAATAGATATATTCTGCTCTTAACCTCCGTTGTTCCTAAAATTCATTCTTCAATTTTAGAGAACACGAACTCATACCAGACATAGTGGGTTGGGAGTTTCATTCCCCTGTATCAGTAGTACAGGGTGCAAAAACAAATACACATTAGGGTTTACTCAATAAATACTAGCTGGTTATTATTTTATTTGCAATGATATTGTTGCGGGAAATTTTCCAAGCCAAGTCAAATCAAACCAAACCAAAAGGAAGACTCTTCGCACTGAGATAAGAAGGTAGCATTTAATCTTTACACCAGCAGACTGTTGGATTTCACACAAGTGGACTGTTGCAAGAATAATTCCTCCCAAGCAACCGCGTTGAATCAAGAAGTAGTTTAGTCTACATACAATTAGAAGTGGGAGGTACAAAGCAAGTGACCAAACATTACATGCTTGGTTACATACATTGAATCGTATATTGACAGACAGGCTAGTCTGGAAACAATAGAAACATTCCAGGAACCAGGGGAGTGGGCTCTTACTGAATGAGCACCGTTAAAGGCATTACCATAACACAGAAATGTTCCGGAGAGAGGGCCTTTACTGAATGGGCACCAATCAGCCCAGGACGCCTTAAGGTGTAGACAATTACTGTTAGTACTCATCTACAGCTGGGCCGTAGACACTGTCAGGGTCAACTGAATTTAGCAGGAACAGCAGAACAGCAACTTGTCAGAGACCTCTAATTGATCACGAAATATCTATAAATTTACCATCTCATGTGTGTGTTTCTATATTATAACTGTGCCCCAACAACATTTGTAGCATTGATAGTAATAATAACAGTGAAACTAGGCAGTTAATAAATTCAGAAATAACCTAACATGGTGGCACACACACAAATAATCCCTGCTACTTGAGAAACTTGGCAGGAGCATCAAAAGTTCAAGGCTTGCCTGAGCAATTTAGTGAGGCCCCGTCTCAAAATACAATTGAAAAGGGCTGCAAATGTAACTCAGTGGTAGAACACCTGATTCGAGCCCCAGTATTACAAAAACTAATAATAATAACTTGTTTATGAATAACAGGGAGAAGTACAATACAGACAGCGTGAGATGGAGACTGAACATGGCAAGGCTGTGACACGGGAGGTTTGAAATGTGCGCCTTTGGCAAGGTAAGACGTTACAAGTTGCTTAGTAAATAACTAAGAACCATCAAAGATTTTTGAGCATCTTAATAGCATGATCTAATCTCAGTGCCACCCAAGGGTTCCTCAGAGTGACCACGATTTCCACAACTTTGGCTGGAACTCTCTATGATAAAATTCAGTCTAGTTCAGTTCTGCAACTGCTTTGAGGGGTATAAAGGAGTCCAGATTCTTCTAGCACTTTGAGTGTTGGAACATGAAATGAATATTTTGTGCTAATTGGCTTTCATTATTTTTAGGTCATATGCTGAGGAATGTGAGAATTGAGAAGGAGGTTTTAGATGAAAGGCAAAAAAATTTGTTTGGTTTTAGTAGACGCTAAGATTGGAAAGGTATGAGTAAGAGAAAGCTCCCTTCCTACCGCAGACTAAGTTAGGTTGCGACTGTTGTTTTGTGACCCACAACTTTGCAAGTGAAGCAGTGTGTAGAAGAGATAGTGAGTGGACTGCAGGACTGCCGCCACTTGGGCTGTGATGCCCTTAGTAGATAAGAAAGAAAGGAGAGAACCGTAAGGAGTAAACTGACCCATTAGTGCAGCCAATAGTTCATTCAATCCACTAAGAGAAGGCATCGATTAAGGACAAAAGTAAAGTCAAGAAGGAAAATTAATCTAGTAATGAGTGCTGAGTAGAGGCCAATTATCAGATCTGATGAAGAGATGAAAGTTAAAAGGACAAAAGTTAAAGAGTGAGATACTAGAATATGCAAGATGTACTGTATAGGATGTAGTAGGCAAAACAATGGCTCCCAAAATTATCCATCTCCTGATTCCCAGAACTTGTGGCTATGTAACTTGATGAAATATACTTTGATGATACGATTGTGTTAAGATCTTCAGATGGAATATTGTCCTGGATTATCCAAGTGAACTGCTAAGGTGTAGATCTTGACTGCCTCCAAAGGCCCATGTGTCAAAGGCACTAGTAGTGGAACTTTTTTTTTTGTAGTGGAACTTTTAATAGATGGGGCCAAATGGCCAGGACTCAGGTCACTGGATACAGGCCTGGAAGGTGTTGCAGGGGTGCCAGGTTCTTCCTCCCATGAGCTGAGCATGTCGCCTCCTTCATGTGTTCCTGCCATGATGCACCGTGCCCCAGTCCCACAGTGAAAGAGCCAGGGACCACAGAAACAGTGCTTCCTCCTCTAAGTCAGTTACCTCAGACATCTTGTTGCAGCCATGAAAAGATTACTCACGCATAAAGCAATGTAATCACACGGGTCTTTATAAGGGGAAGGTTAGGTCCAAATCAGTATTCAGAGATGCGCCATAGGAAGCTGTGAGATGTGAGGGAAAAGTGATGAGGCAAAGAATGTTGGGATTCCCTAAAATCTGAAGAGAAAAGGGAACAATTCTCCTTTGAAAATTAAAAAAAAAAAAAGCCTGGTCAACATGTCCATCTGATCACTGTAAGACTTATTTCAGCCTTCAGACTTCCAAAATTATAATGGAATAATTCTGAATTGTGTTCAGTAGCTAAAAGTATGATAATTGATTATACATCCTCAAAAACTAATACAGATGACTTCCAGGTCACATATTCGGGCATTTGTGACCAAAATTGGAGTGGAATTATAAGACTTCACTTAAAAAGGTTTTCTGACTCAGACATTGAAATAGGGGAAAATGTTAACTTTCTGTGCAAGTTTTACAAAAACTTTCAAAAAATAAAGATGCCACCTCCACTATAAAGCACAAATAATACATTTATTCTCTGCTCTCTCAAATCATTTTGATTAGATTTTTGTGTGTTAGCTTGCTAAGACAGCTACAACAAAGTACTACAGCTGGGTGGCTGAGAAACAGAAACATGTTTCCTCTTACTTCTAGAAGCTGGGAGTCCAAGCTCAAGGTGTTGGCAGGGCTGGTTCCTTCCGAGGAAATCTTTCCTCCTGGCTGAAGGTAGTTGTCTTCTTGTGTGTCATTACATACGTTTGGTTTGGTTTGGTTTTGTCTTGTTTTGTTTTATGTCTTTCTATGTTGTAATCCTTTCTTTGTAAGAAGCTAGACATATTGATATGTATGTATTTTTTTTTTTTTGCGGCACCGGGGATTGAACTCACAACCTTGCGCTTGCCAGGCAGGCACTTAGGCCGCTGACCTAGATCCCCGGCCCTAGAAACTAGACATATTGAATTAGGGTCCACTATAAAACCTTATTTTGTCTTATTTACACTGTGTAGGCCTTATCTCTCAACTCAGTCAGACTCTGAAGTATTAGGGATTAGGATCTCCATGTATGCATTTGGAAAGGGGAGGGACACAGTTTATCCCATAATATTATTTTACGGTGTTTATTAGTGTGACTCACTTTGGCTTTCATTTTCTCTCTTGTGCTCTCACACTTGAGGATAAAGATGTGTGCTTATTGATCTTGTTTTTACTGCAATTTCTATCACTGTTTCTTATCTTTAACTGATGTTTAAAACATGCATAGGTAAATTATGGTGTTGGCAATCTACATTTTCAAATGTCTGTGCCTCATTTTCTTTAAAAGGTAATTAGCCACCTACTATTAAAAGCCAGGGACTGTTCTACATTTCTGTTAGTAATTTTATGTAGCATCATTCTTCCTTTCTCTATGACAGTGAACAAAATTTAGACAATAGGACGTGCTTCAAGTGGAGAATGCGTAGTTCTATCTCAAAGAACACCTTAATAACCAAACTAAAATCAAATATACCATTGCTCAATTCTCTATAAATTGTGTTATATAAAAATTCGTTCAAATGTCCAATATATCTAACACTATACTAGCATTAAATTTGACATACATGAGATAAGCAATATAATAATATTACTAAGTTGTCAGGGATAATTCTGATTTTTCAGGTATTTATTAATAACATACTTAGGGCCGGGCATGGTGGCTCACGCCTGTAATCCCAGCACTCGGGAGGCTGAAACAGGTGGATCGTTGTGAGTTCGAGACCAGCCTGGGCTACAAAGTGAGCTCAAGGCCAGCTTGAATGGCATAGTGAGACCCTGTCTCAAAAACAGGGCTGGGGATCTAGTTCAGCGATCTAAGCACCTGCCCGGCAAGCACAAGGTCATGAGTTCAATCCCTGGTG
>RJWT010019353.1:7412-18553 GCA_004365215.1 Cuniculus paca
GGAAATTAGTAAATTTTCTTTTCTTTCTCTCTCTTTTTTTTTTTTTTTTTTTGTCTTTTTGAGATAGAGTCTTGCTGTGCAGTTCAGGCTGGCCTTGAGCTCACTTTGTAACCCAGACTGGTCTCGAACTCACAACAATCCTCCTACCTCAGCCTCCCGCTGGGATTATAGGCATACACCACTACATCCAGCTAGTAAATTTTCTGTAATCTCTTTTTTGCCTGTACTTCTGTTCTGTTGTTGGTTACAAAGTACTTAAAATGAATGCTTACATCTGGAAAAGTCCAAATGTAATTGAGTCTGCAGGTCCCCTATACCCTAGCTGTGCCAGAGTCCCACTTTCCTTAGTGATTTCACTTCCTGCATCAGCATCTGTCTTCCTAGACTATGTCTTTTTGTAGTTGCTTGTAGACAGCTTTAGTTTTTTGTTTTTGTTTTTGTTTTTTTGCGGCACTGGGGATCAAACTCACAACTTCACACTTGCCAGGCAGATGCTTAGGCCGCTGAGCTAAATCCCCAGCCCTTGTGTTTTTGAGCCAGGGTCTCACTATGCTGTCCAGGCTGGCCTTGAGCTTACTTTGTAGCCAAGGCAGGTCTTGAATTTACAACGATACGCCTGTCTCAGCCTCCCAAGTGATGGGATTACAGGCATGAGCTACCATGCCTGGCCAGCTTTAGTTTTTTTTTTTTTTTTTTTTTTTTTTGCGGCCCCGGGGATTGAACTCATGACCTTGTGCTTGCCAGGCAGGCGCTTAGACTGCTCAGCTAGATCCCAAGCCCTGAGCTTTAGTTTTTTACTACTTGTGACCATCTTTTAGTTTTTTGTCTGGGTTGTGGGGCCTCTGCTGTCTGGGCCACTGCCTGCCCTGCTGTGAACCGCCTTTCAGGGAACCTTTAAATTGGGTGTGTGTTTCTCTTTTTTTAATTTTGCTTCCTAAATCTGAGGATTATGAATCTAAGGGTTTGTGGCTTTCGTTGTTTTTGGGATCTCCTTAATCATTCTCCCCTAAATTTTACCTTTCCCTTATTTTCTGTTCCTTCTCTGGGCACTTCTGTTCTGAGTTTGTTGGGCTTGTCAGTCTGTGTTCCTTTCTCTGAGCTTTCCTTTGTTCTGTTATCTTCATTGGTATCTTTGTCTCTATGCTACTTTTTTTTTTTTTTTTTGGTGGCAGGGTAACCAGGGATTGAACCCAGAGCCTTCACACTGAGCAACATTCCCAGCCATTTTTTAATTTGACCTTTATTTTGAGGGAGAATCATGCTAAGTTACAAAGTTGTCAAGGCCAGGCTCAAACTCATGATCCTTTTGTCTCAGCCTTCCTAAAATTATGGGCATGCACCACTGTGCTCCATTGTCTCTGTATTATGTTTTAATTTTAAAGGAAAAAAACAAATCAAAACAGTGATAAGACAGTAGGACCTCTATGTTTCTTATGGGTAATTTCTTCAAACCTTCAGGAATTTCATCTCTCTATGGCCAAGACTTTGGCAAAGTCATCCAGTGGGTCTTTAGTTTCAGTAAATGTTTGTTATATTTGGTTGTCTCCTATGCTTGCTTGTTCTTACATTTTAAAGTCTTCTTTCTGTGTTCTTACAACTGTAGACATACACATTTCTGTTAATTCCCTTATTGATACCTTCACTGAGTTTTCAGAGCCTGTGTGTGCTGCCATCCAGACCTCAGGGAGGGAGGCTTCTTCAGCAGGCCTGGAATGGGCTTTTCCCCCAAAGCATTTTGCATTGCCAGGGATTCCTGGCTGTTAGGATCCTAGACTCACTTTTAACTAACCTGACTGTGTGAATCCAAGTGTACAAAACTCTGATCCAGATGAGCTGTTGTTCATCTGGAATGGAACACACCCTGCACTACCACAACTCGACTCTGCTCATGGCTTCTCCTCTGCTAAGGGTTCACTTATCTCTGTGCAGCTCTCAGAGAGCAGCAAAGGTTGAGACACTGACAAAGAGCACAGGCTGTGCCTGTCTCTGTTTTGCTCATAAACCTATTAAGCACACTCATGCCACCCCTGCCATCTCCCTTCAGGGGGTGGCCACTCAAGCAGATCACCAAGACCTCAGCACACATGGTGAACATGGAACTCTCAGAGTTACTGTGTGTTAGGAAACCATTGTCGAGGGTATATTGCTCAGAGGGCAGGGCAGACACTAAACAGGTTTTAAGAGACTTTGTACAAGATCGTTGAAGTATGGTTCTTCCTGAAGTCTGAGAAAAGCAAATGTCCAATTTCAAAGAGGCCAGCACTCTACAGTTGGGGTCAGTGGATATGCATGCAGGTGGGGACCCCACTAACAGGCTGCCTTCTCTAGGTGAGCATCTGCCTGGAGTGCAACAGCAGCAAACTTCGGGGCCTGAAACGAAAGTGGATCCGCTGCTCAGCCCAGGCCACTGTGCTGCACCTGAAGAAGTTTATCGCCAAGAAGCTCAACCTTTCTTCTTTCAATGAGGTAACCTTGCACTGTGAACATAAACCATCAGGAATTGTTCATTTGTGAAAGGAGAGCATTCTAAAAATTATTTAAGATGTGTATGTGTGACAGCTTTGGAGATTTGATTTGATTTGATTTTTGAGACAGGATCTCACCAAGTTGCCAAGGCTGGGCTCAAACCTGCAATCCTCCTGCCACAGCCTCCCAGAGTGCTGGGATTACAAGCATGCGCCTCCACACCTGGGTTGTATCTTTGAAAATTTTAATCAGGAAGACGCCTCTTGATTTTTTTCCTGCCCTTCATGGTAATACAATAGGAAACAGCAATGAAGATTAAAAATTCAAGTGAATTGATTACTTTAGGACTGGTTTGAAGGTTTTCATCATGAGAGGTTCTATTCTGTAGTTCCATGATTGACTGGGTGGGTAGATATGATACTTTGCAGTTTTGATCAGTTGCTGAGACCAAAATAGACTTGGAGTGCTGTGGCTGGTGGCAGAGAGTTGTGAATAAGCATGGGCCCCAGCACCCTTGGTAATGCCACTTGTGTAAGGGTGCACACTACCAGCAGGAGTTGGCTTGGTGGGAACCCCAAGTAAGGTCCATGGTTTGAGGTTTAGCTTTTAAAATCCCCTTAGGCTGTGTAAAAAATGGACCTAGAAGCAAGAGAGTTCAACGAGGAGAGGGCCAGGTGTTCCCCATGTTCCAGACAAACTTGCAGATGGATGTGCCTTTGGAGAAGAGGCCTTTGCAGGTGTAATGAAATTAAGAATCTTGAGAAGAAATAATCTCGAATTTTCTGCTGAACACTAAATCTGATGGCAAGAATCCATTATAAGCGTGAGGCTAAAGATTAGAGATGCACAACAGCAGCCACATCCCAGAAGCTAGGAACACAGGAAGGGTCCTCTCTCTATCTAATGTGTCCCCCAGATGCCCCATGTCAAAAACTTTGCCACAGTGCAATGTGCTAGGAGATAGGGCCTCGGGAAGATGGACCAGAAGGTCCTGAGCCCTCAGGAATGAGGTCCTGAGCCATGTAGGTTTGCATGCAGGCTTCATCTTCCACTCTTCCAGCCTGTGGCCTCCCCAAATACCAGTGTCATGACCTGGATGTCAGCCTCCAGCTCTGTGAGAAACAAACTCTGCTCTTTGTCAGTGCCTCAGCTTTTGCTGCTGTGTTACAGCTATAGACTAAGGCACCCAGGGGCCCTTGGAACACAGCTCTGCCACACCTGCTTCAGAATTCTAGGCTATGATCAGGGCCAGGACCCAGGGTTCAGTGAGGCCATCAAGGGACCAGGCCCAGCCCTGCCTGCCCCACAGGAGGCTGGAAGGGGGCACCACCACCTGGAACCCACCAGAAAAACCAAATCCAGATGTGAGAAGAAGAGAGAGAAAGAAATGAAGTGTCCCTTTACTAAGTTTCTGTTGTTCTATTTGCTTTTCTCTATGGAGAAGCAGACACAGGCAGGTAGCTAGGCCTGTGTGGTGTATTAACTAATAGTCAACTTGTAATATCCAGCTGAACTGAATCAGTGTGGTACCGGGTGTGGAGGACCCACCTGAGGGTTGTTGCCAACAGCGTAAAAAGGAGAACTAGAGGGGAAGATGGTGTGCTGTTGATTCTCTTGGAGAAGCTTGTCACATTGGCTTTCCTGGTAGGAACTCAGCTATTACTGTTGAAGGAGCTTGGGTCCTTGCTGAAGCTGAGGACGCCTGCAGGTCTCTTCAGGGAAGCTCTGGTCCTTACGTTGAACATCGCTTCCTGGCTCCAGTGCAGATCCCTTAGCCTGGTGGCACAGATCCTTCATCCTGCTGGTACAGACTTTCTAGCTCCCACCACTGACCTTTGGGCTTTCCCAGTGCAGATACTTGATACAGACTTACACGAGACATTGTCGTGAACTGTTAGCCTCCAACTGGACTCATGGAGGACATTGCCATGGGCTCTAGGTCTTCAGCTGGACTCGTGCAGGACATTGCAGTGGGATCCAGGGTCTCAGCTGGATTCTTTGAGTCTCTAGTGTGTGGACAGACCTCCTGCACTCCTTGCATTTGACTCTCTGGGTGAATATTATAACATAATCGTATAAATTATGTGTCCTGTATTAAATATTTTCCCTTGTAAACCTTGACTACAACAGCCTGGAAGGGGCAAGTGCTTTGATCTGCTATGGAGGTAAAGGTTCTAAGCTTGTTGGAAGGGAAGAGGCACAGGGAGGGGCTGAGTTCCAGGCACAGGGCTGTGTCATCCTCAGGAGCCAGGCAGGGAGAGTGAGGTGTGTCTGCTGCAGGTGGTAGGTAGTCAGTCTTCAGGATGTCACAGTGATCTCACAGGAGGATGCTGTGGGAAGGGCACCATCTCCACAAACACCAGCAAGATACTTCCCTGAGCACTGAGGTCAAACATCACTGGAACCCACTACAAGGGAGGACACCACAGCTTGCCAGGGGCAGCAGCCACCTGTGGTGCTCAGCCCAGTGTGTGTCGAAGCAGAGCTGCACTCACACAGGCACCCAGAGGCAACTTTTGCCCCCTGCTGAGAGAGGAACTCAAGAGACCATCTGGGTCACCACCTGTGCACTCAGGCAAACGAGAATGGAGTCAACAGTGAGATAGTACCGGTACCAGCTAGACCACCAGGCTTAGGCATTGGCACTGGCGAAGTGAGGCCAGCACATGGCACTGTTTGGAGATGGAACTGGCATGTGCTCTGGATACCTGCTAGGCAGCTTCTTAGATGAAACAGGCCACACATCAGCATCAGTCCCCCGCCTGGACAAAGGAGCCCTGGGCTGTGGATGTGGGTGGTGGGGCTGGCCAGCAGGGTGAGTGGAGCTGGTCCTGCTGCTCCATTTGATGTGAACCTAAAAGTGCTCTAAAAATAGTCTGTTAGATAAGAAAAACACTGGGTGACCATTTCCCTCCTCTGCTACAGTGAGAGGACAAGAGTCAGGAGGGGACATGTAGGGCACAGGGTGCCCTTGGTGAGACAGCCTGGTGGCATAGCTCTGTGGGATGGGCTGATGGGTGGGTGACTTTACTCTCACCTATGCCCCCAGGCACCATGGTGCCACCAGGTGGCCTGTCCTCAGTGCATGGAGGTGGGAACAGAGATGGCTCATGGCTCAGGCAGAGGTACAGTGAAGGGCCCCCACAGAAGTGGACAGCCTCCTCAGAGGCAGTAAGCTGGTCAGGGACCCGGGCTTGTGCAGTTTTAGGGCACAAGGGGCAGGGCTGAGTACATACGTCTCACCAAATGTGTGGAGCAGCCAGGCCAGGTCACATGCTTGTGGCCTCATGTGGGAGAGGTGACCCTTGCAGGAACACTTCTGACAGGTAGCATATGTCTGCATGCATTAATGATGAGGCAGGGGTAAATAAATAAACAACCAGACTCCTCCCATAAGAGTTCTGTGAGTGTGCCAATTGTCCTAATTGGCACCAGTCTCATTGTGAGTCAAGCATGTCCCTAACTGTAGTTCCTTTCCCCTAGCTGGACATCTTATGCAATGAGGAGATCCTGGGCAAGGACCACACCCTCAAGTTCGTGGTGGTCACACGGTGGAGATTCAAGGTGAGGTGCTTGTTTTGCCATTTGTTTGCCTGGTTTCCAGACTGCTGGGAGGCACTTACTGCTCTGCATGTATTACCACAGGGGTTGCTGTGAAACACTTATCTTTCTGAAACCATCATGTAGGCCAGGCTCCGTGGGCATGGAGTCCTCACTCACCCCTGTCTGGTCCACAGGGCCAGATGTCAAGGGCCAGGGCCAGGGCCAGTGACCACTGCAGTCAGAGCAAATGCCTGGGCCTTTGGGTGCCTTTCTGAGGCAGGAGACTCATGGTGGAGTCTTTGTCTGGGGGCTGCTTTCTCAGCCAAGTTACTGCCTAGGGCAATAGGATGTTAGATGGCCAAACTGACAGGGCCAAGATGACCAAGGCCCAGGACTGACCCAGGGCCCAGGATGACAGCGAGGAAGGGTGGGCTGGGATGAGCAAGGCCAGGGCCAAAGGGTATGAGATCCAGAACAGAGCTGGTACCAGGGGTTGGGTGGTACAGGTGATGGAGCTAGTGGCAAATAGTCTGACATGGGACCTGAGCACTGCATTGGTCCCTAGTCCTAGACAACCCAGGGCTTCTGCAGCTGCATGATACCCAAGACAGGTGTGGTCATGCACTGTTCTGAGCGCATGTGTGTGGGCTCAGTATCCACCCACTGCCCCCTGAGGCTGTGTGTCCTTGTCTTGCAGAAAGCCCCCCTCCTGCTGCACTACAGACCCAAGATGGACTTGCTCTGAGCCTGCATTGCAGACTCTGGCCTGCAGCCGGCTGCTCTTGGCTGTCCACAGTGACTGCACCATAAAATGTTGCCTCTGGGTGCCCTGCGGACCAGATTTCTGAATAGAGAATATTTATAACTTTTGTATAAAAGAATCCACACCCAACAAGACACTACCAGCACGCGTTTACAGAGGATGAAAACACTTCGCAGTTTCATGGAGCCAAACGCGCCCGTCTCTGGCTCCAGCCCACAGACAGAGGAATGAGCGCCTGCAGCAGGCGTCCACGCCACCCTTCGGCACGGATTGCCTTCACTTGCTATCCAGGTCTTGAGAATCAAGAGTTCATTTCAGTTTAGTTCCTGGATTAGGTTTCATGATAAGCCTCAAAAATACTTTTATTGAGTCCTTCCTAAGTTATTGACACATGTTTTCATGATGAATGATATTTATGTTGCCTTTAGCTTCCTGAAGACTTAGAAGATATGTAAAAGTTTAATTTAAAAGCATACCCAAAGAGGCTTGCATAGTACCATGATCCAGTGTTTGAGTTCCCACTTGCACAGCACCACCCAGCCCCAGCCTGGGCCTTTGTTACCACAGGCTTCCCGTCGAAGTTCAGGCACACTCAGCAGGGTCGGCCAGAAGTGTTTTTGCCAGCTACATGTTGGCCAGCAAAACAGTTCTTGTTTTTTAAAATTGCTTTTATTAAAATGGGCACAAATTGTTTGGTGCCGTTATTTAATTTCCCTTCTTTGTGGTGGCGAGAGCAATGGTAGTGTTTGTTTTGGTGCTTATCAGATGAAGTGCAGCCTGTGAGGAGACCACCTCCACACTCGGGGGAGCCGAAGTCTCCAGGTCCCCTCCCACGAGGAGAGATGACTTGTGCTTTGTGGCCCTCCTTCACAGAAGGAGGCTTTTGAGTCAGGCGATTGGGTCCAGTTCTGCCCAGCCAAAGTTGCTTTTTTGGTTACAGGCAAGATCCTCCCCTCCCCAACGTGAGATGTTTTTGTCAAAGGAGAAACTAAGCCCTGCTAGCACAGAAACATTGTTCCGTCAAGCATGAGATATGGGCCTGCAAGAGCTGGGGCCACTTTCCACAGCAGCTGCCGTGCTGCCTGGAGCCCTGTTGGTCTGGTTGAGCCTTGGGCCTACCCCATCCTTCTCTCCTTGACCCTTGCTGATGAGCAGGACCAAAGCTGATCATTGGTCTGGGCCATCACCTCTGGCTTTTGCTGGGTAGATGAGGATCTCCATGTGTTTGAGGGCCAGGTTTTTGTGTCTTTCCCTTAGCAACTGGAACTTTTTCTTGGATTTGCTTTGAAAGTTATGTTTGGGCTTGTCAGCATCCAGTTCCATTTGTTTTCTTCTGCTTCCTGTTTCACATACACAAAATGTCAGAAGCAGTGACCAGTGAGACCTAAGGTCAGTGATGAGGAAACATCCGTTAGTTCGTCCAGGCAAACTTTGATGCGAGGCCTTTCTAAAATGAACACAAGCCTTGGTTAGAAATTGGTCAAAACTCACCTCTCTGTTCAAGCCCAGGACTGTGTGGATTATTCCGTTTCCTGAGCTGGCTATTCATCCAAATCGTTTCTAGAGTTACTACACAAGGGTTTATGAGTAAATATTACCTGTCTACCTCAAACCACATGTACTGCTGAAGCATTCTGTAAAACCACGTTATCACAATGCAGTTTTAAGTGTAACATTAGAATTTAGGTATTTTCCTGTGTGGTGAAACTAAAGAAGGATTAAACAGTTTGAGCCTCCAAATTCAAATAAAGTTAATTCACCTATAGAGCAAAGTTAATATTGCTGTATAATCTCATATTTGTAACTTTGTAGCTACCTTTGGAGTCACTTGACTTGCTATGGTGCTAAGTTGATAGATTTCAATGTGCAGCAAGGTGGGATGTCCTATCCAGCCCAATTTCTGGCCAGGTGCCGCCCACCCCAAGCAACCCAGCTTCTGTCACCGTTACCCTGATCAAACCTCAGCAGCAAAAGTACCTATTTTTCTAAGATTCCACCATGCGACTGTCTTCACTGCAGGACTGTCCTGGCACCCCCTGCCCTGTGGTCTGACTTGTAGCCTTACCTAGTTCAGAGCTGGGAATGGAGGAGCCTGCATCTGTGGACGCTCTGGACGGTCCTGTCAAGCTCTCATTTGACATCAAAGGCTGCATTTTACTTTTTCCAGCATGAACACCAGGATCAGTTATTTATTGGTCCTGTTAAGTTTTCTTAGCAGATGGAGTTGCTGTGAAGTTGTTTTCACCACTGTTGTGCTGGTAAAGCTAAGGCTGTCAGATGGGCCCTGCACACCTCCGGCAGCGGTGGGACCAGCCTCTCCCACGCACGTGGTCTCGCTGGACACCGTTTTCACAAAAATAGAAAACTCAGATAGAATATATAATATTGAATTTAAGATTTGGGGGGTTTAAAAAGAAAACTTAACTTTATAAAATTATTTATTCTATTTTAAGCCTTCTATCATATATTTCCATCCAGTCGTTTGGTTTTGGTGGTCCAGCTTTATTTACAGGCATATAAGATGAAATTGTAAGATGTTTTGCAAGCTTCTTTTACTTTAAGTAGGCTTTAATTCATATGTTTTTATAGGGATGAAGAGCATTTTTATGCTTTTGTGCAATAGATTCCAACATGCATTATTAGATGTGTTTAAATTGTGATGTAGCATCGATTCTGCGAAACAGAAAGGGAATATAGGTGGGATTTTGAAGTATGTGCATTTGCCTATTTGGCTTTTCTTTTTCATTGTTGCTATACAAATGCTGTTACTGGGATTGTGTGTGCGTGTGTGGTGTGTGTGTGTGTGTGTGTGTGTATGTGTGAATACCTGCCAGCAATATTCAAGAACAAGTGCCACCACAGCCCGTGGGTCCTAGGCCCACTGCTCTGGGGCTGGGATCGTGTGGCCTCAGCCTGCAGGCTTGACGGTGCTGCCTTCTTGGCCTGCTGGCCCCTGAGGCCTATGCTTGGCATTCAGTGTCTTTTTGTCTCTAGAGGCGTGCAGTATGGCATTTCACAGTGATCTGAAATGGGTCCTCTGAATGACCTAGGAATGAGCCAGCTGATTTCTACATTGTACGTAAATATTTAATGTACTCTCAAAACATTCAAAATAAATTTAGTGCAGATAGCCAAATCACAAAAGAATCCAGTTTATCTCTTTCCTCAGGAAATCATTTAAGCCCCACCACATCACATGTGACCTTAACATGAAAACAAATGTGTTTCTCTGCCTTGATACTTAAATACACTACGGAAGTAACTGGGATAAAGAGTAGAAAATCACCCTTAAATTATATCATAATCTTGACACATATTGTACCCCTCTGAGAATGGCTGAGGGGCCACGGCCACCTCTCTGAGTGTCACTGTCCCCTCCCTGAGTACACTGAAGAGTGGGCTGAGGCATGTGGCCCTGCGAGGCGTGTGGCCCTGCGAGGCGTGCGGCATTGGTGTGAGCGTCCATTCCAGTAACCCAGATGGGTATTGGAGACTCGTATTCCCAGGTGACAGTGACGTAGGTCAGGACAGTAGCTCAACCTGAGCCTTCACCCACGGCATGTGGGAGCTAATGGGAGCTATCATGGTATATGGAGACGACAATTCAGATACATATTTTTGACTGTTTAATTTGAAAGTTTACATTTTTTATGCTTTGTGTTGGTGTGTAATTTTTGTACCATCGGTGGCTAGTTTTTTGTCTAAAATCTTTTTTGGAATACTGCTTAATGTTTTGATTTCATGATAGTGAAGCTTGTATTCAGTGTTTTGCCAATTAATATTATATGCTTGTAATAAAAGCAGAAGAAAAATTGTCCGAGGCTGGAAATTTATTATATAAAATATTTGTAAGAGTGTAAGCCATGATCTTTTATGGAATGGTTAGCCCTCTGTGCCCATGCATTCCAAATCCACAGATGCAACAAACCATGAATTCAAAATGTTCAGGAAAAAAATTACGTCTGAACTGAAAACATACAGATTTCTTTCTCATTATTTCTATTTTAGTAGATGTGCTACTGAAGCGAGCACTCATTATTTCCTAAAGTAGAATATAACAGCTGTTTACATGGCATTCAGGTTGTATTAGGTATTACAAGTCATCTAAAGATGACTTAGTCTGTAGGAGAATGTGCATAGGTTAGAAAGAGACCCTACACCACTTTACACAAAGGACTTGGTATTTGCTGGGGTTCTGGAAGAATCTGTAGATGTGTGGCACCACTGCAAGTATCATGAAAATGCTGTGGGTGTGGACACAGCCCATGCCTGAGCCTTCCCTGTACTGAGGAGCACACGCTTGCCAAGGTGGCAACCCCGCCTCATGTGCAGAGTTCTTTTCCTCCACAGCCACCTCTGATCCCAATGC
>RJWT010019354.1:0-18459 GCA_004365215.1 Cuniculus paca
TATCCATCCTCTAAACCAGTCAGGTCTCACATATCTCTGTAGTTTTCCCAAATGGAATTATCTTTTCAGTTAATACTTTGTACATATTTACAGTTTCACTTTGGAATGTAATTTAATTTCTATATATATCTTCATTGAATGAAAAATCCTTTAAGGACAATAACTGTCTTATTCATATCTGTAGCTCCAGTCCCTCCCACAAAACAGGCATTCAGCCGTGGTGCAGTCTGTCAGGCAAGAGGATCCCAAGTTTGAGGCTAGCCTGGGCAACTTGGCAAGACCCTGTCTCAAAATAAATATGAAAGTAAAAGTGGACTGGGCATGTAGCTCAATTTGTAAGGTCCTGGGTTTAATCCATAGTACTGAAATAAAAAGGCATTCAATTAATGATTATTGTTTATGTTGAATGACTGTAGTACTGAGTGCTGGCATCCAGAATACAGTAGATGCTTAATAAATATTAATTACCAGCAAATTTCTTTTTTCCTTTACTCAGGATTTCCCTTGTTTTCATCATTTTATCACCATTCTGCTTGAGAACTCTGGCTCTTACCACACTTAACCTCAGTTCCCAGTGAGGGAAGAGGCGGCTAATTTTGCCTGTCAGGAGACAATTGCCAATGTCTGTAGACAGTCATGGTTGTCACAACTGGAAGAAATCTGGCCCCAAATGCCAAGAGTCCAAGTTGGGAAATCTTCATGTAGACTTTTATTCCTTGAAATCAACTCCTACTCATTCTACCCTATTCTTATTTTTTCTCTGTTCCATCTGTTCTTCTGAAAAAATCTTTACCATTACCTTGTTCAAAATATCTCAGACTTATTTCAAATGTTTGTTTTTTAAATTAAGAGCTTATTGCTAGATTTCCACTAACACAACTCTACAGTACATCAGTGTGTCAAAGGCAGACCTAGACCAAGTTTTCTTATTTACAATCTGCCTGCTTTACCATTAACTCGTGAGATTTTTAAAAGAAAACACTGAAGGAAAAAGCTAACCCTAGGAGACAACAGCTAATTTTTCTCTAGTGATCCAAGTTTCTAAAGCCACAAAAGCCAAATGGCCTTTCTAATTCCATTTGAAGAATAAATGCTGAGTCACTAGATGTTATATCACATACTGGACTGTTATCGTCTATGCTTGCTTGATACCTTTTAATCTAACCAGGATTTGTTTAAAATTCATGTGACCAGGACTGGGGATGTAGCTCTGTTGTAGGGGGCTTGCCTAGCATGTGGAAGGCCCTGGTTCAATCCCACCACTGTAAAAAAGATTTGTGAGTTTTAGAAAAAGGAAAAAAAAATTAAGATTTTTTTAATAATTTACATCACCACATTATGAAATTTCACAGAATTAATTATCTTAAGTGTAGAAAGATATATACATAAGAGGGAAAAATCACATTCCATACAAATCATGTATGCAATAAAATGTTGCCACCAAGAATATATAAAATTTCTACAATTCAACACCAAAAAAAAACACAATTCAAAAGTGGGTAAAGCACTTGAAGAAACATTTCTTCAAAGAAGATATACAAATGACTAAGAAACACATGGAAAAAACTCAACACCATTAGTCACTAGAGAAATGCAAATCAAAATTACAGTGAGAAATCACCACAAACTCACTGGGATGGCTATAATGAACAAAACAAAAATAACAAGTGTTCACAATCATGTGGAAATATTAGAACTTATGTTGGTGAGAATGTAAAACAAAGTGGCAGCTGTGGGAACAATTTGATAATTCCTCAAAAAATTAGATGTAGAGTGATCATATGACCCAGCTATTGCACTCCTACATATATACTCAGAACACTGAACACAGGTACCAGATGTTCACGGCAGCACTAGTCACAACAACTAAAAGATGAAAACAACCTGAAAGTTCATCAGCAGATGAGCAGACAAACAAATTGTGTTACGTACACACAATGGACTACTATCCAGCCACAAAAAAGAAACCATCTTGACACATGCTACAAAATACATTAACTTGAAATCATTGCCTTCAGTAAAATAAACCAGACAAAAGGGCAAATAATGCATGATTCCACACATATGAAATATCTAGAAATTTAAAGAGACAGAAGAGGAATAGAGGGTACCAGGGGCTGAGGTGGGCTAATAAATGGGCATTATTTGATGGCCACAAAGTTTCAGTTTGACAAAATAAAAAAGTTCTGGAAATGGATTGTGGTGGTGGTTGGACAACAACATGAATGTGCTTGATGTCATTGAGTTGTATACTTAGAATGGTTTAAATGATAAATTTTATGGATATTTTATCATGATAAAAATTCTACTGCAAATGTTACAACACGCTTCATCGCTCAAGAGCTCTTACAAATGAAATCTCTCTCTGCAAAAATCTGAGGTTTTTTAAAACTAAAATTTAATTTTCAGGTGGAAAACAACATGCCATTGGGGCATTGATATCAGAATCCCTGACACAGTGAAATGCTGGGAAATCATCACATTTCCCTAGGCCACAGCCCCATGAGCTCCCCAGCTCTCTGCCTGCCTTCTCTGACCCTTCTTCCACTTAGCCCCAGTTCAAGTACATTCATCAGTTTTCCCTGATGGTGGTGGTTTGGGGGAAGAGGGAAGCATTGTTTTAAAAATAACATTTACTTCAACACTGAGAAAAGGGAAAAAAGTATGGAACAATCCCTAGAGATATTATGTTTTTGAAAAGAGATCTATTTTCTACCTCAAAACCAACCAGCAGCAATTTTATATGCCATTAATCAACATTATTCAGCTTTCTTTTGTTGGAATCAGTTAGTCTTGCAATGGACACCAGAAAACTTCAGTAGTCAAAACAAATAATTAAAATTCAACTAGTATTTCTAGATTCACCAGCTATGAGTATTCTGAAGAAATGTAGAAATACAGGTTTCATTTTATATACTGCTAACATATCTGATATTTAAAGTTGTTTTAGGGCAACCCACTCAGGACCCCTTCTGTCTCTCTCTTGGACAGAAGCTTTCTTTCTCTCAATAAATATATCCTGCTCAAAAAAAAAATAAAAAATTTAAAAAATAAAGTTGTTTTAAAACGTAATAACTTAGAACTTCTATGATTTGAAAGCCATCAGAAGACCTACACAATTTGAAATTCATTCTTTCACAAAAGTGACTTTATGATCCCTCCTGAAATAAGAATATAACAGAACCAAGCTGCTGCATGAAAATATTTGAAGATTATTTGACGTTCACTTTTTAAATATACTTTTCACCATCACTCCTGGATTTGGGTACACTGTAGCCCAAATGAAGTAACATAGGATTGCTTACATCTTACCCAATAAAAACTTATAGAGGCCCTTCCTGTGAACCAGCAGCAGCCATGCAGCTCCCAGGAGGAGAAACAAGAAGCCAATTTGCCCTTCCCATGAGCCAGCCAACACACAGGCTGAGAGACAAATAACACACACACCCCCACCCCTGTAAGCAACTGGCTGATTTGCAGGAACACAGGCTAAGTTAATTAGCAACTGAGGTACAAAAACAACTAAATGCTTGTATTGTTTGCAGGCCTAAAGCCAGCAGTCTTGAGCATCTAATTAGAGGATAACAATATGCAATATAGCAACTATGGGGGATTTCCTTCTGTCTTGCTTTTGAAATCCAGTATTGTTCTCTCTGTTCTGTTTGGTTCCATTTTATTGTTTTGTTTCATTCAATGTTCTGTTTTGAATGGTTTTATTCTATTCTGTTTTGTTTGATTTTATTATGTATGCTTGTATGGGCAGCAATTTTGAAGATAATTAAGAGGCATTATGGTAGCCATCACTGACTTCCTATTATCCTGTTTTGAGGTACTGTATCACTTTCACTGTCTTGTTTTGATTGGATTTATTCTGTTTTATTTTGTTTGGTTTTATTCTCTTTAAAATAAAACTTAATATGTATAAGCTTATAGAATAAGAATAATAAAAAGGAAGTGAAAATAAATTTCATGAGGGGGCAACAAAGTATGCTCAACTCTTACTTTAAAATTAGATACCCTCCAACAATAGTTTGATTTCTTATATTAATACTGCATTTAATATACAACTAAAGATCCTAACTAGAAGTGATTTATCTGGGTCATATGAACACTCTTGGTTATACCAGGCAGCCTTGTGCTTATGATATGAAATACTAAGGTCAGTGTATCTTTGGGACTTAATAAGCCATTTGAGAAGTCTTGATTTAAGTTTCACATACAACCCTGAGATACAGTTCTCTTGCCATGCAGTTTGATATGTCAGAATATTCATGTTGATTAAATATCATTTTCATGGAAATTTTAAATTATTCATTTACTTATAAATTTATGTATCTCACAGCACTGTTCATCAAATTCAGAGTCATGCTTATGTTAGGCAAGCTCTCTACCACTGAGCTACATCCCCAACCCTAAAATTATTTTTCAAAATAAAGAGACTAAGTAAAGTTTTTTATTGTTGCACACAAACACTTCTTTTGAAGAAAGAATGACTCTTCCATTGCCTATTTACTATTTTATTCATAACAATGTAGAGTGAAAGGGATGTAAAATAGGCATTAAAGCAGCAAAGACCATATTGAAAGGATATATCTGATAATTTGGGTCACTTTAAGGTAGACTTAGAAGGCTACATTTTTACTACATGTAGTATTGTCTATATTAAGAGCTCAGTTGAACATTTTCATGGTAAGCAACACATAAGAGAAGGCTAACACTACCTTGTGGAGCTTATTAATGGCTTTATGGCCTGAAGTTTACGGCCTGAGTTTCTAGCATTCCAATTTATATTCTTTCTGGGAAACACTGTACATCACACCCCATAAGTATGGCATTTTTAATTCAGGTTTGGAAGGGCCCATATTTTAACTAGAACTACCACGAACAAGAGGCAACACGATGTGATGGATAAAACAGAGGATTTGGAAAAGAAGATTCAAGTCTGTGTGCTAGCTCCACCACTAACTGTGTTATTCAAGTAGTTAATCACTTTGATGCAGTTTCTTCTTCTATAAAATGGAAACAATTTCTACCTTTTGTTTAGAGGCACTGAGAGGATATTCCTAAAGGCACTTTTAAAATGTGAACCATTTAAACATTATTTTTCATTATTAACAAGTAAAGTACTTCTGTTTTTTCCTCACGTGTGTCACTGGAGGAATAAGAAAGTCCCAAAGAAAGAAAGAAAAATATCTCAGAAACAGAGATGAAAGAGAAAAAAGTTCATAGAGTTGTTGCAACTTTTTTAGACTCAGTTTAAAGAAGAGTGCTTATGGGATGTCAAAGACTACTGCAAATTTGAGCATCAAACTGGGACAGGGAGATGCTTCTCGCAGATGCAATAATTCCAAGCGACATCCAAGCTGTCAGCCTCACCATTCTCTAACCACTGCCCAAGCTAGAAGATATGAAGCCACCCTTCACTCAGGCCACTCTTATGCAAACTGTATTGCTCTCTTTTCTTCAACCCCACATCTAATAGGCCACCAATCCTACCGATAGACTGTGTCACATATGTCTTAAGTATGTCCTACCCCTGGCATTCCCAGTAAGGCTGCAAGTACAGGTGACTCACTCCTACTTTACCGCCCTCTCACCAGTCACTCCCCAGAAAGCATCCTCCTGTCCAGGCTCCCATAGGAGTTCACTGCAGGTCCAGACAGGCTCTCGGTCACACTCCAAGAGAACACCTTGCTAGGACCTGCATCAGAATGGGACAGGCATTACTTTTGTGAGTTGGGATTAAAGGTGCCATATTTATGCTTTAAATGCTTCTTCTGAACTTCTATATGAGTATGTATTTGAATGTTTTTACATTAAAAAAAAAACAGTACACACAATGGGGTGGGGACAGTGTGTGCTGATGTTCACAAGATCAATTTCAAACAAGACTCTTCACAATGTAGCTTCTCCCAACCTGCATTCGCAGTAACATCTCTTCTTGCTCCTTTTGCCCATCGTCCCTCCCATTGTGCCCAGGCGCCTCTGTGTAGTTATATTCTGCTCCACCTTCAGGAAAAAGCTGGAAGCCAATTTTCTGGAAACCTTCTCTGGTGGTCCCTAGACAGCAGTGGTGATAGCTGTCCTCTGCTTCCGGGCTTTCACAGCAGTAAGTACACAACTTCATAATGCCATTGTCACACTTGACTCCTTGCATTTGTTAGTTTTCCCCAGAGATGCTGAGCTTCTTCTAAAGACCATAGGCCATGGCACATCATGATCTCTACCATCTAGGGCACCAGGTCTGGCATGCAGGAAAAATTATTAAATGTTGAGTGAATGAAGGTAAAATCCAGTTTTATCAATAACATCAACCATTTTATTAATAAGCCCTTTGTAATCAGTCTATCTTCTGCCCTAAAACTCATTGTATTGAGATAATACAATAAATTTCTTTGTTATTTATTTATCTATTTGGGGTTTTTTTGAGACAGGGTCTTTCTATGCAGTTTGGGATGGCCTTGAGCTCACTTTGTAGCCCAGGCTGGTCTCGAACTCATAACAATCCTTCTGCCTCAACCTCCCGAGTGCTGGGATTACAGGAGTGTATCACCACGCCCGGTTCAATAAATTTCTTTGAAAGACAAAATTTATAATGATCTCCCTACATCCTGAACATTCAATAGTCTGCTTAAAGTAATGATTTGCTGCCTTCTGTTTGCCAGTATCTGTTGAGGATTTTTGTGTTTATATTCATTAAAGAGACTGGCTTGTAGTTGTGTTGTGCTATTTTGTTTTTGTTTGCTTTTGGAATCCACATAACATGTACTTCCAGAACGACTTTGGGAATATTCCTTCCTTTTCAATTTCATTAAAGGGTTTGAGGTACTGGCATTAGATCTAATAGAAAAATGAAAAAATGTTCAACATCTCTGGCCATTAGAAGAATAAAAATTAAAACAATACGCAGAGTCTATCTTACTCCAGAAAAAAAATGGCTATCAAACAATGTGTGGGAGAGGCTGCAGGGAAAAAGGAGCCCTTCTGTATTGTTAGTAGGAATGTAAACTAGTATAACCACTATGAAAATTTGTATGGAGATTCCTCAAAAAACTAGAAATTCCTCTTGACCCAGATATTCCCCTTCTAGATATCTTCTTGAAAGAGATAAAGACTTCATATTACAGTGATACCCGCATTCCCATGTTTATAGTAGTACAATTCATAATGGCTAAATCTTGGAAGCAGTCCACATGTCCATCAACAGACTAATGGATACAGAAAATGTGGTATTTACATGCATGGACTACTACTCTACCATAAAGAAAGATTAACCTGAGTTATTTGCAGGAAATGGATGCAATTGGACAGCAATGGTGACAGCTGTCCTCTGCCTCTGGGCTTTCATTGCAGTACGTACACAACTTCATAACGCCATAGTGAAAGAGACCGTAATGTTAAGTGAAATAAATCAGGCACGCAAGCTTAAATATCACATTGTTTCTCTTATACGATAAAGCCAGAGTGAAAATAAAGAGCAAAATAAAAGACAGATAATAAGAAATAGGGAGGTAGATCATTCTCACAAAGGAAGAGAATCAAGAGATAGAGGAAGGAGGAAGGGATAAGGGATGAAAAAAAGCAACTGGAACATGTTATGTTCATGTACCAATTCCCCACAAGGAATGTAATCCTGATATGTTGCAAACATATAACAAAATAAAAATTTAAAAAAAAAAGTGATGCTATATAGAACAGCAATTTAAATGAAAATACCTGGATAGTATTAAATAGCTATCAATAATATTTTAAATGTTTTGTTTTTCTTTTTTTAATGTTAAGTGGGCTATTTAAAAAGTTTTATAGACATGTGTGTTTGAGGGCCTGCAGCATTCTGACCATAGGCCACTTAAAGGGTAGAGTTTACAAGCTGATAACAAAGAGTCACTAATAAGCTGTGTTGTGGATTGCTGTTTGGGAAAGCTCAGACTTTTAATTGCTAAAGACAATTAAATCTGCTTCGCTATTTGCTAGTGCACACCATCTCCTCCAGACAGCCTTGTCACTGTGATTCTCCTCTTAAAAACCTTTAAAGTTTTTTTGTTTGTTTTTGTTTTGGCCACTGGTTGAAACTGAATAGTTCTTTTTTGCCTTCAAACTCTGCTCCAGGAAGTATGGGGGCCCCCCGCACACACACCCCAGGCCATGGAAAGGGTTGGGGGAAGTTTACTCTAGGGGTTCACGCTCACTCTTGAGTCAGTAGAAGGTCACTGGGAGCAACAGGGGATGTAGGAAACAGAGCATTACTACAGCTGAGGGGGAGCCTCAGCATCCCCACATTATCATAGCATCAATTGCAAGAATCTTTATTCCTCTTGTGTCTTCTATTTTGTCTCTATTTATATTTCCAGACCACAAATGGTATCATCCTCATTATCCTTGTCAAGAGTGGCTCAAAATTTATATACACAAAAACTGGAATTCCAATAAGGAAAAACAGAGAAATAAATCCAAGTAGGTTATAATGAGGGAGTTGCTAAATAATCTTACTATTGGGGAAACATTTTGATAACTGCTTTCCTTAGCTCCCTCACTCTAAGGGCTATTAAATCCTGGAGACAAGGATTTCACTTTTATTTTGCTAATTTTGTTTCACTGTGTGGTCCCCAGGGCCTGGTTTGGGGCCTTGTAGCAATTTAGATACAACAGACAAAGAGAAAATAAAGACTGAATTAATAACCTATAAAGTCTCATAAACTTAAAAGTCTCATAAAGCAATTGCTACATCCAAACATCCCAACATTTTAAACCCCCAAAATAAAATCAAAACAATATTGTTTAAAAGTATGTTTAGAATGTCTTGAAAATAATTTATGTAGAGTAACAACAGAAGACAAAGAAGGTGCCACTCCTTTGAAATATTATCTAGGTACCAACTTGTTAGTGTTCGTGAACACAGCCAACACCCAATGACTGCTATGTGCAAACATATAATTAGTCAGCAAGCTGTAAGGGAAGCGTTTATATACACAAAGGTTTGTATTTGGCAAACATCTGATCCAACTCCTGTTCCTGAAAATGACATTCTGCTGCCGTTAGAAAACACAAAAAGCATGATAAAAATGCATCAAAAGAAAGAAAACTAGGGGAGACCTAACTTTTTTTAGCTTAGAGCATTTTATCACTTTCCACATTCATTACCACTAATTTTGGCCTCTAATAGTCACTCATTAGCAATAAACAGTTCCAGCATGAATCACTAGTGGTCTCACTTTATGGACAAGTTGTACTTCGTTTCCCTGTAACGTTTGGAAATCAGAATGTGTTTTCCCATATAAGCAAGTTATAATCACTGATGTGATTCCCTGGCCAGCCCACAGCAAACCTCCCACCAGCTAGTGCAGGTGGCCTTTAATACTGGCGACA
Source organism: Cuniculus paca (assembly GCA_004365215.1). Classification (NCBI taxonomy): domain Eukaryota; kingdom Metazoa; phylum Chordata; class Mammalia; order Rodentia; family Cuniculidae; genus Cuniculus; species Cuniculus paca. Next base: position 9,367 of record RJWT010019354.1, read on the forward strand.
CTGGGCCAAATGTGTGACGTTCACCAGTGGCATCTGCCAATCTGTTTTCTACAACATTCCCCTCTGCATACTTTGGTGCCCTCAACCTTCACAACTGGGTTGATGCCCAAGTTTCAAAATCAGCTACATGTCCACATGACTCCTCCCATCAAACCAACTCTCCTTTATGTGATTTTCAGCACAAAAAAAAAACTAAGATGAATTCATGGATTTATAATTAAGTGTAAGTAATGGGAAAAAATATCCTACTATGAGGTGGAAAACTAACAGAATCTTCAAATTCTTTTCTGGGTTACCATTATTTTTTGAATCATGGTACTATCAAGTCAGCTAAAGTTAAATACACAAAAAGTTCAGAAAGCACCAGGGAAGCATGGTAGTATATGCCTGTAATTTCAGCATTCTGGGAGGCTGAGGCAGGAGGATAGCAAGTTCAAGTCCAGCCTGGAAAACCTTGCAATTTAGTGAGACCCTGTCTCAAAAAAGGGGTGGAGGAGTAGCTCATGGTGAAGGTCCTGGGTTCAATCTCCAGTAATGAAAAACAAAAATCAGAAAGCAATGCCTGGCACTTTAGTGAAATGCTACCATTCATCAAATTTCCCTTTAAAAGATCTGCAGATCTGCTCCACATTCTCCATATTCCACAAGGACTTAGGAAAAAATCCTTCGAGGGCTACACTAACCATGGCATAATCACTGTATTTTGTGAAAACACACACATACACACACACTAAGTAAACACCAGGTCCTAAAAAATTTAAGGCATTTAAAACGAAAAATCTTAGACTGTGTACAAGAAGCTATTTCATGAAATAAAACAGGTTGGAAAGCAAAACATCAGCCTTAGAGATGTGTGTCCAAGATCAAGTGCAAGCCGTTGCTCCCTCCCACATTTGCCACTACCTTTGAACTTTCTCTAAGTTGCCATTTGTGTTAGCTTTCCATCGCTGTGACAAAATTCCTGCCATAAACCAATTTAAGGAAGAAAAGTTTTATTTTTGGCTCATCGTTTCAGTCCGTGGCCAACTGGCCCCATTGCTGTGGCCCTATGGCAAGGTAGCACATCATGGTGAAGGTATGGAAAAAAAAAAAAAAAAGAAGGTATGGCATAGCAAGTTGCTGGGCTCATGGCAGCCAGAAGCAGAAAGAGAGCCAGAGAGGAATGAAGAGGTGGGGGCCAAGATTTAATCACCAAGGTCACACTCAAATGACCCACTCCCTTCAACTAGTCCCCACTTCCTACGAGCCCCTTCAGCTGTGAAGTCATCCGTGGGTTATTCCACTGGTAAAGTCAGCACCCCCTTCTTGATGAATGACATGATCACTTCCCCAGAACCCCACCTCCAGCGCAGCTGCATCAGGGAGCAAGCCTTCAATACAATAAACATTTTGGGGGTCATTTCAGATCCAAAGCATAACACCACACCAGCTTAGCAATCTAGATGCCACCAGCACTTCTGAACAGCCTCAGGAGCATGTGTGTACTTTCCAAGTTACTTTGTCCATTGGCAAAATACCAAGAAAAGGAATCTGGGAATGAATGGTCATCCCTGGTAATCACACTGTTTGTAAACTGAAGATTGCTTCTCGGTGTCACAGTACTAGACCATTTCATGATGGACAGCTGTACATTTCCTATTTATAGTCTTTCAAACTTAAACTGGAGAAAGAAGAAAAGGAAGTGGTCAGATATAAAATATTAAGGGGACATTCATAAAAAGATAATCCTATCAGTGACATCAGCTACTGGGGAAGGGGTTGATATTTACCATTTAACAAGGAAATTGAAATGGTTATTATAGGAGAAAACAGAACTACAACTGTCTGCTTTACATTTATATTTTTTCCTTAAACTAAATATGGGCTGTGGAATAAGGGGGAAGTACCATAATCTTTTCATTTTTATGACTTCTAAAGTGCTATGTTCCTGTGCACATACATTTATAATCTATTTCTTAATATTTATGCATTTCATTTTAAACCAAATTGAATTTAAATTATACAATGTAGACTCTGTGATTCTTGGAAATTGGTTTCCAGTGGATTAGAATTTAGCAATTAAAACTGTTCAACTGAAATTATTATCCAGGCATGCTCTTTTAAACGGACTCTACTTCTTACATTACTGCATATTAACTCTGTTAATACTGAATCATTGAACAGAACATGATGTATTTTCAGATAAGATTTTGCACTGTTGTCTGATATAATGAACAGGGAACAGAGGAAGGGGAAGATTTAGCTCTCTGACACTGCTGATAACGAGACCCTTCATACACCCGACCTGAACAAAGCAGAAGCTCATCTCGAGAAGCAGCCTGTTTTTTTCCTTTGTGAGTGTGATTTGAAATATATACACTAAAACAGTATCAATTTTTATGTGGTTATGGGGGGGCAGGAGTCAGCATATCGTGTTAGCAATTTTCTGCAGAATCACATTAGGGTTTCATTGTGGCAGCCATATCATATTAAAATCTGGGGCTTTTTTTTTTTTGCGCTAAATGGGTTCCATTGTGTATGTAGTGAATCTGATATGGAAAATTGCTAATGCAATAAGAGTATCATAGAAGCTTTCCTGACTGTAATGCTCAGCCACAATATTCTGGAGGAGGCCCAACTGGACTGGGGGATTTCAGAGTCACTTCTCAGAGCCTTCTGACAAGTCCTCAGCTCCAGTTCAACACTAGCATCTTGAAAGATAGACCTTTAAGATCTGCTCTGTGGGTGAAATGCTTTTGTTGATTTACAAGTTCAGTGAAAGGATTAGTCATTTAATTAATACTTATTGACTGACTACTATGCAGGGCACGGTGGTCAACGTTAAGGGAACGAAAAAGTAGATGAAACACAGCCCCTTCTTCAAGGATCTTGTAAGGATTGTCTGAGAAGAAATAAATTAGTCTATGAGTAACTTAATACAAGACAAAACGTGCCAAGAGTGGTAAATACGAAGAGCTCAGAGGAGCTCAAAGGAGACATGCTTGGCACCAGGGTCATCACAGAAAATTCCGTGAAGGCATAATTCCCACCCCCCCATCCCCTACCCCTGTCAAGCTGGGGAAGCTGCTGATAAACCTGAGGACCTTTGGAGGGAAAGGGGCAGGAAATGGAAATCAGTCTCAGCTTGAGTAAAGGTGTACAGAAGAGGAAAGCCCGGTTATGGTGTATAATTCACTTTCTAACTTTCAGATGAGCCTGGAACAGTAATTCAAGGCTGCCACCAAAGGAGAACAGTTTGTGAGATGAATGAGCACGATGGTGCGATGGCGCGTCACGGCGCGGTTTGGGGCAGTAAGTGGCAGGATGAGCCTCCAGCTTTCAGCAGTGTGATGACTTCCAATGCCAACAAGTATCTTAGAAACTTAATAACTTTAGTTGATACAAGTTTCCCAAAAGACATAATTTACAGAAATGTTTACTTTAAAAGCTTAGTTTATTGCAGGAAACATTTATTTACTTTTTGCTATGTCCCTACTCTTAACATAGATATTCACTGGAATAACACAAAACACTATTACAATCAGGACTTAGGAAATGACTGTCCTTTTTAAAGAATAACTTTTCAACTCACTAGCAACAGTAACCTAGAAAATATAAATCCAACAGCCTAAAATTACAGCAATTTGAGGAGATTCATGCTTTTGATGTACTGCTACATTCACTGGTTTATTCGGAACATATTCCTGGTTCTGAATTCCTCCCTAAATGTTCAAAACAATAAACAGAAAGTCTTTACTAAGTTTCATTAAAACTTTAAAATTTAGCACTCTGGAGGGCAGAGGCAGAAGGACTGAAAGCTCAAGCCCAGCCTGGGCAACTTAGTGAGACGCTGTCTCTCTCAAGATAAAAAAATTAAAAGGGCTAGAAAATACAGCTCAGTGGGAGAGTACCCCTGGGTTCAATCCCCGGTCCTGCAAAAGAAAGAAAACCCTTAAAATTTAATATGGTATGGTTTTCAAAGCACTTATTTGTCACCATCTTTACTTCCCTTAAATCAGAGCATATCCTGTGGATAAGAATTACAGTACTCACAACATATTAAAGCTGAACATTATGAAACAGCTATTTTACTTATTACATAAAAAAGCCAGACCTACACTAGTGGATTGGCTTAATGCTACAGTGACCACTCGCTAAATACCATCTCTCCAATTTAAAAAGTATATTCCATTTGCTCATTAATCAGAATTAAAGTATCTGCACAATTGAAATAGAGTATTTTCATTTTATGAAATAATTTCTTAACTTTTTCTCCTACAGCTGTCCACATTAGAAAGCACAAATTTTTGAGTTGTTTACTACTCACAGCTATCTTTAGTAATGTTTCATCAAAAAACAAAACCTTTCTTTCTCATGTCTTAGGTAGTCAGAGACGCTGCAGTTAAAACCCATGAAAACCTTCTGATCACTCATTATTCAGGGATATGTAAGTAAGAGTGAAAAAATTTTAAAGTAAAAATTCAAGTAGGTTATGTTAAGTTTAAAGAGACTAATATCAAAGATGTTAGAATTTATGTGGTGCTTTGATTCAGGAACTCAATCCTGTCCACGATTCTGGTCCCAAACTGAACGGATGAGAACCAAATGAAATTTCTCCTTAAGGTCAGCATTGACCCTAACCACTGAATTTGACTCGCTTCTTGTCCAACTCGGTTTGCAACCAGAATAGGGCAAAGAAGTTCGTAAACTGAGGTGCCATAAGTGTACTTACTGAGTTAACCTAAAATTAGTCTCTTCATTTTTAGTAAACAGCATACGGTACTGATAAAAATGAGAGTACCCTAATCAAGAGTATGCTGGCATTCTCTTAAGCATAGCTTGAAACCACAGAGCTGCAGCATAAAACAACTCTGACAAAGACTGCTAGTCAAGCAGAAAAATGAAGTTGGTTGTGTCAGCGCAGATTCAAGGCCTCAAGCTGTACTGAAGGCGATTACAACCACTAAAAGTTATTTTTCTGATATATTATTTGAAACTTCTGTTATCTTGTCATATTTAAAACGCTTATTTATAAACTACCGTATTGATTTCTTATCTGCCGTGTCCCTGATAACCACAAATTTGACAGTGGTCCAAAATCATACTCATGGTTTCCTACCAGCGTGGGGAAACTCGTTTATTGAATCCTTGTCTATTTCGAGTACAGAATGTTTGGGTCTCACTTTTTTTTAACTTCCTTTTTAAATATAGACCGCTATTTTTTAACTATAAACACCCAGTGGCATTCCCTCACACCGACAGGCGTCCTAGGACTGAAGACATGCCTGAAATACTCACATCCCATTCACCCGGGCAGATGCTGCACATGCGACGTTTAATAATGCGCGGTAGCATTATTAAATGTCTTACGACTTTCTGGTCGTCCCCATTATTCCTGCCAAACCACATTTCCAAAATATCATCTGAGAAATCTAAGAAGTCACTGAAAGGGTACTTGTAAAATAAATCCATTAAAAGCAATCCAGTGTCCTCGTGGGTGTGCGTGCGCCTGAATTACTGGATAAAGAACTTACAGACACTTCTGTTCCAAAGCTAGAGCTACCTCATTTGTAGAAGTAGCCACTGCAGCCTAGAAATAAATGAACACAAGTATTTCCAAACTATCATTTCAAATTTCCACGGTCGAGGGTGGGAGGAGGGAAAACCGGCAGGGCGAAGACTTGTCGGCGATTAACCATCGTCACACACTTTTCGCCCGCGCTCCTCCTGGCGCTCACAAAGCCGGCGTCGCTCAGTCTCCTTCTTCGTTCCCCACCGCGCCCCCTCCCCGCGGGGCTGCGCGGCCACCGCAGGCCCGCGGGGCACAGACGAGCCGGGCTCCGAACCCACCAAGCCTGCGGCCCAAAGATACTGGAACCACAACCCTAATTCCATCCGCCCCACCCCCCCCCGCCGCACACTTCGCGTGCCCCGAGGGCAGGCAGAGCAGCAACTACGCGGAATGAAACCCGAGGCCGGCGGGGCCCCCGGGAGCCGCGACTGTCGCCCCACACCGCGCGCACACGCGCGCCCCGCGCCCCCCTCTCCAGCCCCCGGAGCGGGCGAACGCGTGGAGCCGGACCCGCAGCGCCGGTTTTGGCCGCGCCCCTCCCTCCGCAGCCCCGCCCGGCCGCGCCCTCGCCGGGGGTCCCAGGTGCCACCGCCCGTGGCCGCGCGCGCGCGAGAAGAGGTCGCGCGGCTCCCGGCGCCGCCATCGGGGCGCGCCCAAGTCCCTGCGCTGTCCCCATCCAGCCCACGCCAGACCGGCAACGCGGGCTGACGAGCACAAACAGCCAAGCCCCGCCACAGGCCCCCCGCGAGTCCCTCACGGAGGAGAAACTTCCCGCACCCGCGCGCGCACGCAGCGCTCACCTGGCCCCGGAGCCGCTCGCGCCCCACCCGGCCCCGCCGCCGCCGCCGCCGCCGAGCGCCCCGCGCACTCACTGCCTGGCCCGCGCGCCCCGCGGCTGCAGGGCGGACGGCGGCGGGACCGAGACAGCGGCTGCAGCGGCGGCGGCCCCAGCCGGCGTCAGTCAGACTGGAGCCGCCGAGCCTCAGCGCCCGTATTAGTGCGCCGACCTGGAAAGCGGCCAGGCCGCCCTGCTCGCGCCCGCCCCGCCCGCGCCCAGGCCCGCGCCGGCCGCTCGGAGCCCGCGGGGAGGGGGCCGGCCCGAGCCACGTGCGCGGAAAGCGGCCCGCTGAGCCCGCAGCCGCCGCGGCAGGGTGACCCCGGCCCCCGGCGCCCCCTCCGTGCTCCTGAGCCACCCCCCTCAGCTCCCCCCACGATCACACCCTTCGCGGGGCAGATCCGGCCGGCGTGGGTCACCTCGAGTCTCTCCCTTCCCATCACCCCTGAGCAGTCTCGCCACTCCCTAGCCCTGGAGGCTGCTAAAGAGGGTTGGCACTGTAACGAAAATACGGGACCACCAGCACATGGACCTGGGGACCCTTCCTGGTCCACCCGCTGTTTCTGAGCCCTGTAGTTACTGCTACTTGCTTGCTTTCTGCGCTTTTCAGGGTGATGGGGATCCTACACCCTTCTGCAGTGCCAGAGCAATTGGTTTGCATTGGCAGAGAAAAAAAGTTAAATCACTCTGAATGGTGAGTAGTGGTTCAAACTAGTGTTCTAATCATGCGGATTGTAATTTCTTTATGTAAGCGTACCATGTATAATGCTATCTAATCTGATTAAAGATAGAACTTCCTGGGCACACCGCAATTTTAGTATACAGTACGGCCTCTTGCCTCGTCACCTAGGTGAGCCTCCTCTGGAGGTCATTGTGGACTCCCCCCAACCCACTCCAAAATGCCACTAAAAATACCACCGATGCCCTGATGGCCTCGGATGTCCCATTACACAGTCGTGCTTCACAGAAACAACTTTGGCTGTAGAAGTGATCGTGGAATAAAGCCTCATCTGACCCTGTGTACACAAAAATCAGGCCTCCTCGAGGCCCTGTACCTCTGAAATGTCAACACAACGCCTCGAATTTAAGCTGTTTTTTTCTACTTCCAAAAGCACTGCACTTTGTGACAGATGATGCTTTCACGTTATCATACCATGGATGTGGCACAATGACCTTGTTTAAAACACACTGCAGTAAAACTTTAAATACCGTGTATTAACCTTAAATTTAAATCATTTTTATAACAGGGGCCATGTACTGAGGCTCCCAGCTAGATGTTAGGTTTGAGATTGCCCTGGTGCGATGTACCAGGAAACATGCGGACTGTTAAAAGCTACAGATACTGCAGATAGTATTTTAAGGATTATGCTTGGTGTGCACTTTATTGGAAGTAAACTAATTAGGTCCTCAGAATGGATACCTTGTGGCTCAGGTTTTAAAAACGTATTAAGAAAAGAACAGTCTATCACTCTGTTCCTTTCTCCTACATGAACAGGAGGCAGAGGATGTAATGCGGAGGAAAAGTTGTAACCTCTGCAGTGCTGGCTCATGCTCCTGGCATGGAGTCTTTCTAAATTCACGGAATTCTCTTGGCTCTTGGCTTTGATCTATAGACTACATGAGTATTTGTAGTCTGTTTTTCTGTACATTCTCATTTACATACGGGGAAATGTTTGTGCTCTGGTAACTTTTCCTCCCTAAAGACTAGCTTGTCACTGACAGGATTCCTCTCCTGCATTCCTCAAAACTGGTATATAAAGTTAATGCATCAGAATAATATCTGCTGAGTTTCAACAATGAGAAAATTTTAGTCTTGAGAAGGAAGACTAAATGTTGATGCCATTTTTCAGAAGTTGACTCCCCTGGTTATAAAAAATATAGTTCAGTTTGGTTTTCGCCCATGATAATCTTGACTGGCTGCAGTTTTACTACTTAACAGAACTTCCAACAAAACATTATATTATGGGAATCCTATGAGAATTGAAACTCAGTCAGCAATTGTGATTTGGTGGAAACGCCTTTAAAATGTTGGTTCAGACCATAAAACCACTGCAAAACTAAGATCCTTCTTTTCTGAAAGACTGTAAGGTCTTGATTGAATGTGAACACCCTCAGTAATATAAGAGCAGCTTTCTTGCCCATCCAAGGGTTGTCATATTTGTTCTGTATCCAGTGCTATATGTCTCCCAAAAACGTGTGTGTTAAAAAGATTGGTCTCCATTGGTACCACTGGGAGGTGGTGGAACTTTAAGAGGCAGAGCTTGGTGTAAGGAAGTTAGATCAATGGAGGCTGGAAGATACATTGGACCCCTCTCCCTCTTCCTTTCCTTTTCCTTCTCCCTCTCCCTCTGTCTCCAACACTCCCCCTACCCCACCCCACCCCCACCCTTGCTTTCTAACTGCTAGAAGGTGAACAGTTTCCTCCTCCACTACATGCTCTGCCACCACAGGCCCAAAAATGACAAGGCCAAGCAACCCTGCACTGAAGCCCCTGAAACCACGAGCCAAAATAAACCTTTCCTTTTTATTGATTTAACTTGGATATGCGTTACAGAGATGGAAAGCTAACTAGTACACCCAGCATAAAACAAGATTGTGACAACATTGGTCACTCGTAGATGGAAAGAGTTATCTTGGTACATCTCTTGTACTTTATGTTTCATCCAGCATGACGATGGTTCCACTCAGAGTCCTTCCTGTGTGGGAA
>RJWT010019355.1:0-18447 GCA_004365215.1 Cuniculus paca
TTCTTTTTCTCCTTTTGGCTTGGGACATAAACCTGCTTCCAAAGCATACCAGACTTCTGCTGGGAGCAGGTCCCTGCTCCTGATCTAACAGACCTAAAATAAATAAATAAATAAATAAATAAATAAATAAATAAGAAAGACACAAAGCTCCAGTCGTGCCTTTTGGGGCTGGAGAAATAGGAGAAGACTGCATGAGATATAAATCCACCTTTACAGATGAGAATAATACAAATACAAAACATGTATCAGAGGCAAAACCATGTTATAAGCATACAGAATAGCAGTGGAAGGGAGGAATCAGAAAAGATAATCTCAGTTGAAGAGAATGAAAGAGGACTTAAAAGGATAGAGAAGAGAGCTACCCTCGATTAGACAGAGCAGGGCACTGTTTTGGGGTGGGGCAAAGTACAGGAATGCCCTCCTCCTCTTTGACCAGTAAACTTTCCATCTTAGGGGTGAGGGCAACAGTAAAGTGATTGCAGAGTCTTTTGCATGGAAACATCATCTACTGTAATTAAATGCAAAAGTTTTATTTGTATTTTATTTGTGCATATGTTTTTACAAATATTTATTCTTCTATTTGCAAAACATCTTTCTATATATACCATAGGCTCTGACAAGTGAGAAATCATGAGAAGGATTTAGAAGAAATATGTCCATGTCTGTAAATGACAGACATGAACAAATAGTGGGGAGGCAGGGGAAATATTCAGAGTGTGGACTTGGTGGAGATGTAGGCAGTCTTAGAGTTCTTGTTGTAATGATTGTATGGTCCACTTAGATCAAGATTGGAGCTGGGGAAAAAATTGTCAGAGAGAGAGATGAAGCCTTTAATTCCTGTCTTGGTGATACTGTGTCTAGAGGACTGAAAACAAGTCAAAAGAAGAGTTATTTTTAATGTTTGCTCCTCTTTTTTTGTTTTTTTAAAGAAACATTACTTGTTAGTCATTTTTGCTAAGTTATTCCTCCTACATCCATAGATAGTTTTTAGTTGAGGCAGTACTATAAATATCTTCCAAAACATGTTTATTTTTGACATTTATATTCTCACAAGTAGTGAGGTTAATATAAATGGACAAAAATGGTTATAACTAGTTTCATTCCAAAAAAAAAAAAGAGCAATTTTTATTTCACTGGTAATTCTAGTAGGGAGTATTATTCTAATTGTAGGTTTCGAATTCCTTGTGTAATCAGTCAGCAGGCACATTCTGAGTCTATTTTCTGATATTCAATTCCTATTCCCTGTATCAGAAGATTGCTTGCATCCCTGGCAAGAACTTCTCACAGAGTTCTACCTTATCCGAGTAGGAACCCCAAGGCTATTTGCTTATTTTTCTTCATTTGTTCATGTTAGTCACTAACGTCAAAGGCCAAATCCTTAGTTGGCATTCAAATCCTATCATACAATGGCTCCAGTTGACTTTTCCTGGCTTATTTCCCAGAATTCCTCTAAATATGCCTCATGGCCAGGTACGGTTCTCTACCCTCTGGAAATATCACTGACCTTCCGTGTGTTTGGGAGTATTTTCACACTGAATTCTCAGATGCACTTGAAATCGGTCTCCACTGCACATCCAGCTGGTTCTTCCTGTTCTGGCCAACATACACCTGACCTGCTTGGGCCTGTTAACTGCTTACCTGCTTGGAAAAGACCCAGTGTAGCCTTGGCCATCATGACAACACCATACCCTTGCCAAAATGAGGCATTTGAAATGCTTCCAGCATTTCCATTCTTGAAGCACTCAAATAGTGCTGAGGTTTTGCAGCCTGGAAAGCAGGCGAATTGGTCAGTCTGCCTTGTTGAGTCTTTTACAATACTTTTCACTCAATCCCCAAGTTCCAAGATCACAAACTGAAAAATAGTAATTCTGTCTGTTTCTTCTTTAAGTTTCCATGTTATTTTCCATAGGACTGGCATAACTGATTTCCACAAACAATAGAATTTTACTCTCATAGCTCAAGCCAGAAGTTCAAAGTCGAAGTGTCCACAGGGCTGCAACCTTTTCAGATACCCCAGGAAACTGTCCATTCTTTGTCTCTTTCAGCTTCTTGTGGCCCAAATAATCCTTGTTTTAGGATTGCATCACTGCTGTTACTGTCTCCAAGTCACATTGCCTCCTTTCCTGATGAGTGTCTCTCTTCTATATTTCTTATAAGGCCACTTGTCACTGGATTTAGAACCCACTCAGATAACTCAGGTTGGTTTTATCCAAAGATCCTTAATTACAGTCTAATTTAAAAGGATCTGCCAAGATCTTCTTTTCAAATGATGTAATATTCAAAGGGTCTGGTAATTTAGACATATATGTATCTGTGGGGGCCATTGTTTAGTGCACTACAGATTATTTTCTGTTACAGGCTCAAAGTCATAAATAGTGTCCAGTGGGTAAGACAGACTTCTCAGTGTCTTAACAATCTCTTTAATCCCTGTAGAGACCTTCACAATGCAGAATGTCCTATTCCTTCTTCTGGCTACCTAAATAAGAGTCCTTATGCTTATGAACTGAAACAGATTCTGATTTCACATGAGAGAAGGGTGGAAGGGATAGGAGATAAAGAGGCAAGATGGAAACAGAAAGGAAGGTGAAGCCAAATTTTTAATCAAAAAGTCAGGCAATATATGTAAATTCTATAGAACAAGTCCATAATAAAATAAGAGACTGCATGGAAGAATTATGTGCAGAAGAGTAGAGGTGAGACAGGAAACAGTCTGCTCCATACAGGAATTTGTCCAAAAGTAGAAACAACTCAGGAATGCTGTGTATTCATTATAGAAATGAACACAAGCTCTTTAAAAGCTTCATATTCATGGTCTGCCCTGCCAGTTAAAAATTTCCTAAATTTAACATAATGAGTATAGACAAGTCCAAAGGAACAAATTTTCCAAGTAAGTAGTATACAGGTATTTACATGCATAGGTATATGTTAATTTTTAAAAATGTGGACATATTTGAAGAGAACCTAAAGTAAGGTGTAGCCTTGTCTTGAGTGTATATTTTTTGTTATGCCATGTCTCAGTCAAATGAGTAAGCACGGGCTATTTCCTAGCCATAATTTATAATTGCCCAGCACTATCTAGGAACTTGAAATCTGAGCAATACTAAATTGTATTTATGATTCCTGCTCCAAATGACATAAATATAAGCATAAAAAACCACTCTAAAGCATTATAAACGGTATCCTTTTGTAGCCTAGTAGTACATTTACTACCCACAGAAAATGGTAGGAGCAGTTCATAAAACTTTTGTCCCAGCTGTACTCATACCTCAGGAAGTCTTTCTAGGTTCTACCTGCAGAGCAAGTATGGTCCCTGAACTCACAATATGGGTGTGGCCTGGGAGCTTCTTAGAATTTTATTCAGCCCCACCTCCGGCTCGCTACATGCTTTATCTGCATGCATATCAACTCTAGTTATTATTTATTGATGACCATCCTCTTACTTCTTAGGACTTAACATTTTATCATTCCTAGTGAAATGGGCAAGAAATCCAATCCAAAAATAAAAGCAATAGACTCCAAAAAGAAAAAGGAAGCGCTTTATTAGCTGAGCTCAATGGCGACACTATCCATCCTCACGCAGGAGTAAGGAAGTGTGCCCCGAGCAAGGGGAGGTCAGGGGCTTTTAAGGTTTTCAGTTGCGAGGGGCGGCGCAAGGGGAAGGAGGGGGAGGAAAGCAGGGGGAGCCTCAGGTAACTGATTGTCGTTAAGGAATAGGGTGGGTTTGTTACAGAAACCAGAAGATTGTCGTGAAGGAATAGGGTGGGTTTGTTACAGAAACCAGAAGATTGTCGTTGAGGAATAGGGTGGGTTTGTTGCAGAAACCAGAATAACTGAACTGGAAACATTTGCAGTAACAGGTTATGTTGACACGCGGTTCCCAAGACTGCAAGGGGAAAACGGGAAAGCGACACTGTGTGGAGTTAGACAATGGGTTTCACAATTTGCTTTGTGGCACAGCACTCATAGAAAATTTATAGCCTATAACACCTAGCTGTTATTTGTACTTCAATTCAACATAATATGTGTCATTCTCTCCAAGAGTAAAATGAAAATAGGGTGTTATGAAAATAATAATTTGGCCAGCTGATAATATCTATTTAACCTTTTTTTAAAATTTAGATCCCCCAATCATTGAAGGAAATATGGAAGCAGCAAGAGCAGTGGATTTAATACCATGGATGGAGTATGAATTTCGTGTGGTAGCAACTAACACTTTGGGTATAGGCGAGCCCAGTATACCGTCAAACAGAATTAAAACAGATGGTGCTGGTATGTAGAAACACTTTAAATTTTAAAAGCTTTATAAATACAGTGCCACTTTAATATACAGTGGAATGAATTTGGAAATCAGTAATTCTCTGAGGTAAGTGATTCATCTAAAAAGTGTATGCATATACATATATTTTACACATGTACATTTTGTGTCAAGACAGCCAAGATTCAAAAAAGGAAATACATTTTAGGGATAGTTTTACATAACTGACTTACAGAAAGAGGTAAATAACTACTACTGACTATTCCACCAAAGGCTTTTAAATCAAGTTGGTATTTGGAATAGAGACTTTAATCACTTAACGGCTTAACCTGAGTGTCACTCAGGAAGCGCATTTGTTTACGTGCTACCTACAGTGTCATTTAGGCAAGTGTCATTCCACCCAATTGATTCTTGTATTGAATTTAATAAAATTGTCATTTTTATATTTCCTGTTATATTATCTATAAAAATTAATGGAAGGTGCCATTGTTGGTCATCCTGTATTCAAATAATTGGACTGATAAGTGGTTAATATAAATTGTGAATCTTTACCAGGCAGACCCTGAATTCAGCAGGATCTATGATGTACAAAGTTCACAATTTTTTGTGTGTCAGAGATGTCTGTAGCTGAATGCCCTGGGAACTGTGTGTGTGTGGGGGGGGGTTGGGGAGGAGAGGAGAAGATATGTTGGTGAGGACCTTGCCTGTGTGCACCCCGTAGGGAGTCAGCATCTCCAAAAAATAGCTGGGATGTATTCTTTTAACATTACATGTCATTCTAAAGATATACTTTTCATGTCACCCTTGGCTGTTCACAAATCATGTTCACAATTTACACTAAATGCCAACACTATTTAAATGTCCTTTACTACAGGAAATATTTCTTTCCATTTCTCTTTTCCCCTGTTCATCTAAGGCAAAATGTTCTGATTCTAATGATAACTGACCTTTAATTATTCTCTATCAAAAATAATTTTTCATAGCCCCTTTAAGTTTGTTTATTTTGACTATGTCTTGCCAAACTGTAGTGCTTTGTTTGGGAGGGAGAATTTCAAACAGATGACAGCCTTTAAAATCTTACTGTGGTCTCTTAATATCACCTATCCACATTTCTGGCTACTTCAGTTCCTTGACTTGACTTCTAAATAGATTTATGTAGTTTCTTGTAATTTATGAATTAAAAATTATGATTCAAAAGTAATTACCAGGTCTATGAACTGTGTTTTCACCTGCATTTCATTAAAACACAAAAATATTTTTATGTGGCTACATCTTACTGTCCCTGTGCTCATTAATGTGCATAAGACCCAGAGACATGAGTTGTTTTTTTTTGTTTTTTTGTACTAGGAATTGAACCCAGGGCCTTGTACTTGCCAGGCAGCGTTGCACTGCAGAGCTACATCTCTGGTCCTACATGAGATAGTTTAGCTGAATGTATATACTTGTAAGATTCAGAATTTGAATCTAGATCAATCTGACACCTCTTCTCATACACTGAGCTTTCTCTCTTAAGAGCAGCTTTAAAACAGGACTCTTAAAAACTCATTCATCTGTAGGCACCTGTGTTAGAATTCTCTTAGAAGCTCGAATTTCATCCTTAACTATGAAGCCAACTGTGAGATAAATATTGTTTTTTGTTTTAGTATATCCACCTACAAAATGAACAACTGTTCACTTTTCTCTACCTTACAGAAATCTCACTAGAATATAGAAGTAACCTAAGTTGAAGATATATAAAATGCAGATATCATATAGTTAGGGCCCTTTTTATTATAATAATAATTATTACTTCCTAGACCACCTACATATGTAATAGATGCTTCTTTTTTGTATGACAGACTGAAAACAGTTTCTCAAGAAAGGAAAAGAAAATGGGGCATGACTCGATGGTGGTTTTGACCACATAATTTCACAGTGAGAGATTGTGCACTTGATTTGATATAACAAGCATTCATTTTCAAAATAAAATTGCAGTAGAATACTGAGTTATTAAGTTGGTCTAAGCAACAATTTCAGTTAAAACTGAACAACAAATTTCAGTTATAATAGACCTATCTGAAGTCTAGACTTTTAAAAATTTCATTAAGCTTGAATAATTTTCTGAAATCTCTTGACTGAACCCTATTTTTTGATGCACAAATCATTCACAGAGGGGAGGTACTTTCTCTGGCATTGGTAATAGATGTGCAGCTACCACTTTCTTTTTAAGAATTTTGTTACAAACAACATCTTTGTTATTTATGCCAGAGAATGTTTGCTTTACATAGACTTATCATTTGGATACCAGTACAAGATTTCTTAGAAGTTGTTTTATTTGAATTTTTTAAAATTAATTCTATTTTGCAGTTTAGGTACATATAATGATCACGTGTATCATAGGAATTTATACCTGAACATAATCATCATATCCTATGCAGCTCTTGATGTTCCCAGGTTGAGGATGGTGAGAGAATGGAGAAAAAGGACAAGAATCAGAATACAGAAAACTGAGGCTGTGCGGAGCCCTCTCTACTGATGGGAAGTACAAAGAAGCAGGAGGAGAGGGAGAAAGAGTGAGAGAAAGGAGCAAGACAGCTCCAACAATTGTAGCACATTTATTTATACACTTGGGATATTATCACATGAAACCTCTCTGCCTAAGAGCTTATCCATGTAGCTTCTCTCAGGCATCCAGTGTTCTTGAGATTAGCCTTGCTCAGGCCCTGCACATTATCAGTCTTCAGCTTCAGCCACTCCACATTTCTCTCTTTTCTTTTTTATAGTTGTAAATGATGGGTAGTTAGTTAAGGCTGGAGGAGCGGTGTTTCGAGAACTTTGTAGACGGTCTTTTTATTCTTGAACCCTTTTCATTTTGAGTGAACTTACTTGTTTTGATTAAAAATTGCCAGTCCAAGAATTTTAAGTCCCTGCATTTAATAATTTAACCTTGTACAGTCCATTAATCCATAACGATAGTCAGTTACTAGTGTAGCTGGCAATTGTCAGAAGGTGTTAGTGATTTAAGTTTCTTTTAGCTAATATTTACTTATGGCATTGTTTTATACCTCTTGTAGTATACTTTTCCACAAGATGTTCAGGTTAAGATGTTCCCCAAGTTAAGGAGAAGCCTATATTAATTGCAATCGATCTCTTGTCTATCCAAGTCAGTTAAGTCTCCTGAGGAATTACCTTGAAACCATGCACAGCACCTCTTAGTACTTCCATCAGTGTCAACCCTTGGGATGAGTCACAATTGTTGCTTGACCAAGTTGCTTTCTGTGAAACCTTGAGAAATTTTTCTTTCTCAGTGACTCTCCTTAGGCACACTATACACTGTAGACCTTTATCTCTGTGGTCCTACAATTTCCTTGATCAGGAGTTGGTAGTGCTCACCAGTTGCTGGATGTTGCTGAAAAGGTTCCCTCATGTCCTGTGTCCTTATTGACCTCTGAGGGCTGGCACCAAAATATTGACTATCTTCTTAGCCCATTTATCTTTCTAGTTTCTTGTATCCATACCTCAGTTGTTAAGCATCCAAAAGAGAAGATTAATGACATAACATTTTGTAATGAGAGCAGTTAGCTTAATACTACTGCTTTATCTGAATATCATGCACCTTTCAACATAAAATAAAACCATTATTTACTGACAACCATGGATGTTCTAAAAGTCAGCGGTCTATAGAATGCTAACAGGCAATAGTTATATAATTTTACACAGAAAATTTAAAATCAAAACCATACATAATATAGTAACATGACAATCATGACATTTTTGTGACATACTTAAATTTACATTTTGACATAGTATAGCTCTTTTAATTAACAATCTATCTCTAATTCATAAGAAACTTTTACCTAACTCATTGACCTTTAATGGGATGTCACTGAAGAAATTTGTGACATTGGCTGGACCACTTAATATTTAGGCATCTTTAATTATATTGGTGCATATACAAAATATACATCATATAAGCTTTTATTCTTACTGACTGGTGACCTCATTTTGGCTTGACATGACTTCCTATCACAGTTAATTAGAGCACAAAACAAAGGCAAATATCTGAATCTGAAAGATGTCTATCACCATAAATGATGCCAAGTTTATATTTTGGAAGACCTGTATATCTGTAGGTATGAATAAATTTAATACACCAATCAGTTAATAACAATCAGTCATCACAACCATATGAAAACCTTTGTATCAGAGTATCTTTAAATAAAAAAAAGTCTAGAAAATTTAATTTTTGACAATGATAAATGTAAACATATCAGAATAATATATTTTAATAACAATATTGGGGTATCTCCCGTAAGGCTATGGGGATAACTGGGGCCTCCCATTAATGAGCAAGAGCTGGTTAATGTTACCAGGCAGCAGCTTTCTTATTCATCCATTGGAGTCCTTTCCAATAATCTCCTCCCATCCCCAGGAATTTTTAACTTTCTTAATTTTTTATGACTTATAAAAACTCAATCATAACACTTAACACATTATTTTTGAACAATGAGAGACTCTCAAGTCATAATAAACAGCAATATATATTACATTTATATAACTCATTTTAGCATCATTTTGACCAGTTGGTAACTCAGCTGGAAGATTGCTTTTTAAATGTATAACTCAAAGTAAACTTTGATCAAATGATCCAAAAATGCAAAAGAAAAAAGAAAAGAGAAAAATTATTGAGCTCAAACTAAAATAAATAGATAAATAAATAAATGCCTCACAGATAGAACAAATGAACAAACAACATATACAGACAATCTATTTATAATATCTGAGTGCACTCAAATATATTTTTGACCAAATTAAATTGTGATAACTTTTATAAGTTTTAGAAGTTTGTAATTATAAATAGACGAGTCAGAATTTTTGTAGATCAGTTAGCACAGATCTCTTACAAGAAAATTTGGAAGGAACAGATCTTTTATCTATAAATAATATATAATTTTGTATCTTATTTTGTCTTAAGAATACTGGTAATTTTCATATCCCTTTCTTTTATGTAACTTCCAACTCAGTTGTCTCTCTACACTTTGTCACTTACTCAGATCTTCTTTTCTCATTTTTGGTTACTATGTCTTGAGCATTCTGGGTCAATTTCTTTAATTGGCCCCAGGTTGAGTCTAGCCCCATCTTTGTCTATCAGCCATTAAGCAGTCTCTGAGGCATCACCACCACAGAACTGAGCACCAACTTCTTGAGAGGTGGAACCTACTCTTTCTCTGGACCTGAGTTCATGATACAAGCAAACAGCATGCTTTGGCACCCAGATAGGCCATTCAGCATTTTCTGTAAAGACACAAGCATGTCCTCAACCCCAAATTAGCACTGGGTTAGGTCCCTTCCATTGTCCAGTGTGAAGATCTTTCCAAAGGACCCTTACTAACTTTTTTCCTTTACCTGATTGAATTGTCTTTCTGCTGCCATAGTTGCATCCTTAATAGGATTTAAAAAGTAAATAGTATGTACTGCCAGCAAAGTCTATTATGAGGTATGAAATTTTTGTAGGGAAGGATCCTCTTACTGTTTTTTTAACTTGAATTTTGAGTTTATGGTGAGCATGTTCAACAATTCCTTGACCTTGAGGGTTATAAGGAATTCCCATGTAAGGGAAATGTGAAAAGTTTTACAAAATGTTTGGAAGGCAGCAGTTGTATAAGCTGGGCCATTGTCAGTCTTAAGTGCCTATGAATAGCTGAGGGTACTAAAGGCTTCTAAGCAATGAGCTATGACATGTTGAGCCACTTCATCAGTGCAGGCAGAAGCAAAAATGAATCCTGAGGACGTATCCATTGAAACATGGACCCGGTGTAGAGAGCCAAACTCAGGAATATGAGTGACATCCATTTGCCAGAGATTATTGGGGAGTAATTCTTGGGGATTAACTCCCATAGGGATTGAAGGAAGATGCATTACACGTGAGGAAGTTTGTTTAACAATTTGTCAAGCCTGTTCACAAGTTACAAGCGTAGAAGCATTTTTATGGAAGACAGCATGGGAGGCAGAAGCCTGTTGAATGGTATCTGAGGGAGCACCAGTGACAGCAGCCAGCAACCTGTCTATTGTAGCATTTCCCTCAATGAGAAGCCCTGGCAATTGGGAATGGGAACATAAATGACCAATAAAACAGGGGACATGGTGTGACCAAATAGCAATTTGGAAAGTGTGAAACAAATGAAAAAAATCTTCCTGGTTAGTGTGAATGGTGGCATTTTCAATATGGTATATCACACCACAAACATAAGCACTGTCTGAAAAAAGGTTAATTGGAGTGGATGAATGATTTTTTTTGTAAGGCCCATATCACAGCCTGCAATTCAGTTTTTTGTGTAGAAGAAAAACCTGTATCCTGTACTCAGGAAGAGGAAGCTGTAACATAATCTCCCCAGCCCAAAGAGGAGCCATCTGTGAAAGCAGACACCTCCTGCTATGGAAATCAAGCTTATTTTCAAAGAAAAGACAAAGGGTGTGAGGGAAGCAAATTGAATTAGTTTGTCTGGTGGATCATGACAATCAGTATCACCAGGGAAGTTAGCTAATGCAGTTTGCAAAGAGGATGAGAATTGCCATAACCACTGCTGTTGAACAGAAGAAAAGGGAACAATGATATTTTGCACCTCATGTCCAAAAATGTGAATAGCATGTGTCTGCCCATGTGCAATCAGTATTCCAAGGGCTATTGGAGGATTTTAGGTGCCTTGTCATCTGTTCATTAACCAAAATATGAGCTGTTGTAAGCTTCTCCTGTGTGAGGGGCCATTGACCAACCCAAACAGGGTCGTCAGATATCCAAGTTGTCTTGGACACCATCCATAGAGTCGGAGAGGAGATCAAGACCCCTCTTGAAAAATGTAAAGTTGTGTAGCCTATACCATAACAGTTCTTTTTTGGGATAACTGGCAGAGGGTCTCTTCTTCCCTGATTGTTTTTTACCAAGCCCTTGAATGGGAAGGAAACCTTGTTGTAACGTCTGATGAGTTACCATGCAGTTAGGGCTAACCAGAAATGTCCCAATATCCTGTAATACATCCTGACACCATAGATTGACTAGTAAATGAGGGAGGACAAGAGGTGAAAAATGTCTAGAGTGTCCTTCTGCATCCTTCCAAGTTATCAGTTTAGCACTTCTACTAGGGTGAAAAATACTGCCCACCCCCTGTAGATCTGTAGTTGCTACATCCAGGGGCCATGCCATAGGCCAATGACATTGGGAAATGATTGAAACATCTGCACCTGTGTCTAAAAGCCCTTTAAATGATTTTCCTTCCATAATCAATTCCATCTCAGGACAATCTTGCCTAATCTGTTGAACCCAATAAGCATCTGAAGACCCAAAACCCTTGGAACCTCTTTCCTTATTTATAGATTTTCCAATTTTTGTCAAAGTCAGAATTATCAACTGAGCAATATGAGAGTCTGGAGTGACTTGAACAGTGTTTTGAATAGTTTTAACTACAACTTTGATTTCCCCTGTGTAATCAATCAATGACACCAGGAAAAACCTGGAGAACTTTTAAAGTCAGACTGCTACCACCTAACAGGGGTCCCACTGTTCCTTGAGGCAAAGGTCAATAGACTCCAGTAGAAATAGTCTGGGGTCCCATTTTAGGAGTTAGTACAAATATGGGTGAGGGACTGAGGTCCAAGCCTCTGTTGTCTTTTGTCACTTGCCAGAGGTTAGAAGCATGCTTGGTGGTGGAGGGTAGGGCTAGTGAGGAATTAGAGAAAGTGCCCCCACTGTTTGGCAGGGTGGGGCAGGCCCCACTAGAAGTTTCCTGGAATGGGTTGGCCTTCTGCATCAGTTCTGGATCTACACATATTTGCCCTATGTTTACCTCAACTACACTTTGTACAGATTCTAGATGATTTTGTTGAAGGAATGAATAATGGCTGTGTTGCCCTTACTGGTGCAGCATAGCAATTTCAGGCAAAATGTCCCCCAACCCCACAGCTGAAACAAGTAACCTTGTTACTTTCTTTTTCTCTAGGCTGTGGATGAATAGCCTGAGTGATAGCTGCTGCTAAGGTAGCCCCTTGTTTGTATGAGGGGCTAATATCTGCACAAATCCAAATCATCTCAGTGTGGCAGTTTTTTATGGGCTCATAAGGTCTCTTTACATCATTTGTTTGCATTCTCAAAGGCCACGTGTTGAACAAGTAATTTGTTAGCTTCTGAATTGTTGATCATCCTCTCACTAACCTGCAATAGACATACTATGAAATCCTGAAAAATGTTTATTAGGATTCTGGTTGATGGAGGTCAGATCAAGGTCATTCTTTGAAGGAAGTTCCCTCCAAACCCTTATGGCAGCTATTTTAATTTGTTAAATACTTGTATTTTAAAAGTAATTTTATTATTTGTGGCAACAAAGGAACCTGCTCCTGTTTTTTGTAATGGCATTGCTAATGACATGATTCATGCACAATTCAAAATTTTTCCTTCCACAGTAAATAACCCCCCAGACTTAAACATGCTTTAGCTATGCCCTTCCAGTCACTTCTGGTCATAACTTGTTGTCCTAAAAGTTCTAGAAAACCTAAGGTAAAAGGGACTGTGTTGCCATAGGTAGCAGTAGCTTGTTTTAATTCTTTTAGTGTCTTTAAAGGTATGGCTTCATGAAGATGTGTGACTTGTCCCAGATTATCAGGGATTTGGAGTTAAGCAACAGGGTATCCATGTTGAAATCCCTCCATGGACTCCCCCAGCCATCTAGCTTCTTTTAATGCCAGTTGCAAGGGAGAGAGAGAGGGTGATTCTACACCCTGAGAGGTGGAAGTTTCAACTTCTGATGCAACAAGGTTTCTCTGAGCTGAAGAGGCAGAAGCTGCCATTTGAGGTGCAGTTAGTGTCATTGGTTTTGCCTTGGGTATCTGTGAAACTGAAGTCACAGTGAAACATTCCTCTAGTGGAAAGAGGTCTTTTTTGCCCCCACCATTCCTTCCTTATCTGCTTAAGCAAAGCTAGAAGGTTCAAACTCTATCTGTGAGGCTGTTGCCTTATTATCCTATGTCTGCTCAGAACTTGGTTTTAAATAGTGTTTTGAGCAGAATTCTTTGTGATTGTCAGTGGTGCACAGCCATTGAGACACACTCCAATTCAGGCCCACAAAAGAAAAGTAAGTATGGGAATCCATATTAGAACAAGAATTTATGTATACATTTGTTGCTCTTGGGAACCTACTTGTATCATGCTTGATGTCTGATAAAATCAATATACCTCTCTCTCTTTGGTTTCTGTTAAACCTATATCTCTCTTTGGCTTCTCTACCATTTCTCTCTTTGGTGTCTCATAAGCCTATATCTCCTCTTACCTGCTATCCGATGTGTTTCCTCATTCCCTCGTGCCAATTGCTGTGTCCCATGTAGCCGTAGATGTTCCCAGGGTGAGGACAGTGAGAGGATGAAGAAAAAGGACAAGAGTCAGAATGCAGAAACTGAGGCTTTGTGGAGCCCTGTCTCCTGATGGGAAGCACAAAGAAACAGGAGGAGAGGGAGTAGGAGGAGGAGCAAGAGAGCTCCCATGACTGCAGTGCATTTATGTATGTTCTTGGGAGATTAAGTATTACGTGAAAGCCCTCCACCTAAAATCTTATCCGTGTGACTTGCCTCAGGCACCCAGTGTTCTTGAGATTAGCCTTGCTCCAACCCCAATTGATCTTCAACCTCAGCTGCTCCCACACATAATGTATTTTGATTCTTCTTTTTCCTCAATCCCATACCCTCCCTTCAACACCTCCTAGAAGTTGTTTTAATCTCAAATTAGAAGTGATGAAATTAAAATATGTTTTAAAGAACAGCTAAATACCCAATATTCCAGAAAGATGGAATTGAAGTCTTTCATTTATGAATATACTTCATATTTAGGATCATACGTAAAAGTAGTAATGTACTTACTGCTAGCATTTTCGTGTAATACTGAATTTTCAACTGTGTCTTAAATGCTGGGGAAAAATTGTTTCATTACCATTTCATACTAAAATTGTGGCAGCTAACTTCTTCTTTTCATCAACTCTTCAGACATTGCCTTTTATATTACTTTTGCTCATGACTTTTTTTTTTTTTTTGTGGCACTGGGGATTGAACTCACGACCTTGAGCTTGCCAGGCAGGCACTTAGGCCACTAAGTTAGATCCCCGGCACTCATGATATTTTATTAAGGAATTTATTCTCTCTCTGGAATGCTTAGAAAATAACTTCCTTTAAATGCAAGTACAGCCAATTCAACAAGCACAAGCATGAGATGATGTCTTATTATCAGTTCCAGGTACAGCTCTGTGGCAATATAATGAAGTGATTCATTTATTTAGGTTTTGAATAAATAAATCTTATGACCTCTAGGTTATAGATCTGTAGTTAGAAAACATTTCAGGATATTTTACCAGTCAAGTTTCAGGCTACCGCAGTTTGCATGCTTGTTATTTGTGGTTGGATACAGTGCTTAGTTCTCTATTGATTTACTTAATTCCCGCAATAGTTTTATATAATTTATATAAATTATATATAGTCCTAATTTTACAGATAAGCAAGTTAATATATCCAACAAGTGAAAGGCAGAGCTGAGATTCAAATCCAGAGCTTTCTAATTCTAATGGATTTGCCGTTAAACTCTCTGAAGACAACATGTAGTATTAAAGCTTCGACTTGATTCTCTGGTGAAATGTTGGCATTATTTAAAAGTTCTGTGATTGGAACTTAACATGTTGCTTAACATCTCTGAGCATCATTTTTCTCACCTCTAACTGGGGATTTTTTATCATATGGAAATATTTTTATGATTAATAAACATAGATATTAGATATTTGCTCGATAAAATTTCTTATGGTATTAATGTTCTTTTTAAAGCTTAATATGCTTATAAAAATAGGATCTCCTGTTTCCTTTGTAACTGACTATCTCATGAGGCAATATATTCCCATTTTTGTAACTATAGTAGAAAAAACTTCATATGATTTTGTGTAATTTTCAATCATCTTAACGAATAATCGTGTATTAAACTTCAACAGACTCTCTCTTTGTCATTATTTTCTTTCACCTGGTTTGTAAAAATTGAATACACATAAAATTGAGTATTTACATTTTTCATTCTTGTAAGACAATAAAAAATACCTGCTAAATGAGGATATTTATCTTGTCGTGTACCATTGCAACAACTCTCTTAGAGATGTCTGCATGTGTTGTGTGGGATAAAAGCTGGTTCCCATTTGATGGAAAGGTTGATCCTGTGCCTCATTATGCTCTTTGAAAGAGGTGACATTATCCAAGACTGCACGTGCCTTTATCCATCTAATTATTTAATGTTAAAATCTCAGAGCACAGTTGTGGGTATTCTTTGGACTGACAAGTGCATTATAAAATGGATATTCCCAAGTGAAGAATTAGAAAATGCATTTATAGTGCATTTTAATCCATTTAATTTTGGCTGTAAGAAGGAGATAACAAAAGCATCCTTTGCAATAATGTGTCATTATGAGACATATCCCCAGAGCTAATGGCTCTGCAGATGCAGTTGGTGAGTTGATATCCTAAGATGGTGCATTTAGGTTTATTTTGACAGCTTTTGTGTTTATTTGCAAGTTAAAGCCAGTCTCTGGGGAAAAAGAGGAAAAATTATAACACCAGAATCAACAGTATTATATTATATATAGACCTTTAACTTCATTTCTTTAAAACCTATTCAGCTCTTTCATTTAGTTTTCGCTATTTTTTATTCTTTATTTTTTCCATTTCTTCTTTCTTTTAAAAAATGTTTAATAAAGGAGAGCAACACTATCTAGAACATACCCGTAGATGGTTAATTGATATGTTACAATTAGTTGTCACTAGTTATTAAATAGATAAATCCTTTCTTAAAGAAGCAAAGAATATAGATTTTTAAACTATCAGGATACCTGAATTAAAGTTGGTAGCTTCCATTCACTGGAGCAATGTAACTTGGGCAAGTTGGGTAATTAATGTCTTTGGGATTCCTTTGCTTTTCCTATATAGTGGGGTTAAACTACTTCTCCAAATACTTGGAAGTGCTGATCTAAATGTCCAGTAAGGTTTTTTATAGAAATGTAAAAATCAATTTCTAAGTTTTAAATGAGTGTGTTATTGAGCAAGAATCATTCACGCATTCAGCAAACTGTTACAAAGAAAAATATTTAACTCATTAAAATAAAATCAATTGTATGTATTTAATTTCTACAACTATCAAGACAGCATCTTTGGGACTGGAATTAGATTATGTTCACGTTATCTTTAGTGTTCAGCACAGCAGTGGCCATACTGGCACTCAGAATTATTTGTAAAAGAAAAAGGAAGAGATAGGGAGAGTAAAATGGTGTTTCTTGCAATTGGAAGTTAATAGAATATAATGAAAAGAGAAGGAATGATCAAAGGAACAGTGAAATTTATTCATAATGATTTAGAGACTCTGTTACCTCATGTATTTTATTTTGTCTGGAAAAAATTTAACACATGAATTAAATGCTTTTGTTTTTCCATATTTTGAGGATGGTAAACTGGAAAGTGTTAATTTATTTACTTACTTTAAATAAACAACCTATAGTTAGTTTTAGTTCTTAGAGTTCCACTATACGTCATAGCTATTTCAGTTTACAGCATTATTTTCTATCCTTCTGAACACTTCCTTCTCCTCTCTCACATACATTAAGGTAATCCAGCAAATAACAAACTTACTCTGCTCCACAAATTTATATTTCTTGAAAACAAAGTCTAGACTACTAAGAAGCCTAAAATTTTTACCTAGTAAGACATTAAGACATTAATATTGTTGTGAACTGTCTTGAACTCTTTTTTTTTCTTACAATAGGAACAATATCAGTTTAACATAGAGGATACATTAGAAAGAAGTATTAGCAATCTACTCCAGCACCAAACCAGCATCTCATTAAGAGGCATCAGTCACTACTGTCTTTTAATATCCAAATATTGTGTCATCTATTTGATATTAATACCTTTTGGAAATTACATATTTCAGTGCTTAAGAATGTATATGTAAAGATAGAATGAAAGCAAGTGTTAGACCAATCCCTTTGTTTTCTAGATTAGAACATTACTTATATAACCATTCTAAATGTCTTAATAAAAATTTTGTTTTAAATCACAAATTTTGATGGAAAATAAACTGAAAATTTACATTCATGTTTAACTTTATCTGTAAAAACAACTACCCAAGCTAAAGCAATAATTAACAAGAAGTTGTCAACATATTTTAAATCAGTGGGCCAATCTTTATATGTGCTATGATTATCATAACTTAGGATTTATTACATACCAATTTTGTACATTGTTAAAGTCCAAATGCCATCGAGGGAGTTATACATAAATTATTTAAGCATTCTTTTCATAGGAAAGGATAGTCATGTTGATTTGATTTTCTGTCTTAAAATTCTTTGGACCTATGATTGGAATGCAGAGACACTCATAAACATCACAAAGGAATCACTATTAGCTTGAAATGGTGGCTGAGGGCAAGTTACAATATCTCACTAATTTTAAACTTTCATGGTGAAATTATACACATTGTTTACTTATAATTAATAATTTAGTACTTTTTTCTAAATATTAGTTTAAATTCATTTTAAACTAATACTAATTCATTTTAAAAGTGATAGTATTTTTTCTATTCCATACTTTTTCTAAATTCAGTTTAAAGTAATATGTAGAAAAATTGAAAAGAATGCCTAGTTTGTTCACTGATAAAAACCTGGGAACTGAAAGTTAAACAAACTTCCTGTGTTTAGAGTGATTTACTTTCCTGGAACAGCTGCTCCTGTTTCGGCATGGCTATGTACAAACACAGTGCCTAATGCTCTAGTTCTGTTTTCTAATTCAACTCAGATGTTAGGTGTCAGTTCTATGTATGGAAAAACAAAAAACAAAACAAAACAAAACAAACAAACCAAAATCCTAATCTACTAAAACTACAATTGAACATGCAAAGCTAAATGGGAGAAATTAAGTCAATAATTTTCAATGAGCAAGCTATTAAAGTACTTTTAAATTTCTCAAGCTTCCTATTAATTTTTACATGAGAAAAGGAAATCATCATATAGATCAATATATATAAGGAAAATCATGCATTTTTGTTTGCTTCTATACATTTCACAAAGCTCTCACATGACCAACACAGGAAGTTTTGAAGTATGTCTTTTGAATCACGGTAAATCATTAGAACCTGCAATTTGGTAAATGTCACCTTG
>RJWT010019356.1:0-18449 GCA_004365215.1 Cuniculus paca
GCCAGAGTTCAATGCATATTACTATGTTATCTCTTGATTTCTACAACTGCAGTGTGCTTACAGATTCTACAAGAAAATCTGTACTGCAATGTATCTAACTGATGCTTTACCCATAGCTTCAATTTCCCTAACTTGGCCAAACTTCATGGTGAAAGATTAATTTTCTCTAAAAAAATGGGAATTTATTTCATATTTATTGTTCTTAGCAGTATGTTCATTGGCAGAACATTAAAAATGAGTCAAATTTCTCTGTTTTATTAGCTGTGGAATAAATGCACAATGGAAAAACTAACTCATGACTAAAACAGAAAAAAGTCATTTCTGCGCTATGTAGCTGTCCCTGGATAGAGACATGACTATAGCTACAAAAATACACCCTGCCCTATGTCTTAAATTTTGTTTTTCAAAGAATGCAATCTTTCTTTTTCTAATTTCTTTTCTCTCTTTCCACAGAATAATCTATTTTGCCAACTTTGTAAACATAAATTGGCATGCATGTGAGTAGAAGGAGACTAAAAAAAATATTACTGCATATTAACAAAAATGTATGGAGAGAGATGAAAGAAGTTAGATAAAAGTTTAGAAAACCAGAAAGCTATAAACGTCCCCATAATTCCACACCAAACCACAGAACCATTGTCACCTTAATTTGTATATTATCTTTCCAATATTTACGTTTTATCATTCATAGCAAATTCATGTAAAATATATTTATTCAATGCCTATGTGTGCCAGAAACTGAACAAAGTTCTGGACACACGGCCGTGTCCAAGACAAAAGGGATAAATAGACCAGCCCGACCGATATCATGGAGATGGCATTTTAGGCAGTGCACATCACAATGTAAATCCTACTTTTAAAATTTATTATAATCATTTCTTAGGATACAATTTTATTTTTATAATTATTTTGAGCGATGGGATTGTTTTATCTGAAGAGCTAGTGATTTCAACTGCTCTTCTATGGTCTGCATGTTTGTTTTCAATTTTTTTTCTCTCCTTTCTCCCTCCTTCCCTTCCTTCGTTCCTTCCTTCCCAAATACCCCTACGATAATATTTGATATACAGAATTCTTCTTCGTGTATGTTCTTTCAGCTCACATTTCCTTTGGATTTGAAAATGCTGCTGTTGCACATACTTTGGCTCTGGTTTTGAGCAAGGGGCACATTGCAGAGACTGAATGAACATGTTAACTTTTTCCCAGCATAATTATCCTTTCATAAATTGAGAGGTGTGTGACAGAGAGTGATTTTCTGAGAATTTTCTTCAATCATAGCTGATATTTGAATTTTCAGTTACTGTTCCACTTTTGTTTTCTTTTAAAAATGGAATGGCTGCAATACTCATATCTTGTAATATTATAATCATTCACAGCTTTATTAAAAACAAAAAAGACGTAAGTAGACCTAATAGGGCATAAGAAGAAAGCCAGAGGCCATTGGAACCGATCATTATACCCCATGCATAGAATTCAGGCAAGTGCATTCTCTCTCTCTATATATATGTTTGTATATAGATAAATATCCTTATATATTGATATTTTATGTTCCATTTTATATTTGTTTCATGTTATTATGTATTTTGTATCTAAATGCACATAAATCACTTTTTACAACTATATCTACAAAGCACTAGCTCTCATATACTTTCATATAGATGTGTGTGTGTGTTATTCTTTTTTCATTATTATCATGAAATAACTACTATGGTTTTGTCTGACCTAAAGAAGTCTCTCTATGTGTAAACATATGTGTAGTTGCCTACACTTTGAAGAACGTTTGAATCTCATCAGTGCAACTTTGTAGTTGTCTAGAGTTCATAAACAGGAATGATCTTTCCATACCATCAGACTGTTATAATAACAGGGTAAAAAATGCTGGGGATAGGGCAGGTTCTTAACTGTAAGCACTGCAAGATCTTATAGTATAGTTATTTGATTTCTCAAATAAAAAGATGGAGACTAAAAAAACTGAAAGAATTGGCCAGCTCATAAAAATAGTATAACATTTTCATTTTAATATTCCTTCAAATGTATAGCTTACTGATTCCATGCCTTAGTGAAAATTTGAACATTTTATAGTGTCCTTTGAAAAACTCTAAATTCTTTTGTTTTCTTAGAGGGAATAAGCAGATGCTTTTCTTTAATTTTATTTTTCCCTTTCACCTGGAATCTTGATAATCTTTTCTAAACTGCTTTATGGACATACTTGATGCAAATATAAATGGAAAGGAGAAGGAAGAAAAAAAGATATTTCAAAGTGAAACAGTTTATAAGTAAATTTAGTGAATAAGGCTTTCTTCTTTCATTTTTAGCAATATACGAAACTTTAATTTGTGTGTTTGATATGAAAGTTCAAGGAAGGGAGGAAAGAAGAGACAAGAAAAAAAGAATAGAAGCAAAAAATGAAAACAAAGCTTTTGTAAATAAGAGGGGGAGAGGGACTGAAGGAAGGAGAGAGGAATGGGAAAAAAAGAAGAAGCAAGATATACCTTGTACAGGCACAATTCCCTATGATGAATGTTATCACTATGTATATCTAAAATGTTTACTTTTTTTTTTTTTTTGCAGCACCAGAGATTGAACTCACGACCTTGTGCTTGCCAGGCAGGCACTTAGGCCACTGAGCTAGATCCCCAGCCCTTGTATCTAAAATGTACCAATAAATAAAAAGAAAAAAAGTTTCCCTTACACTTCCTTAGAAAGTCAGGGCCAGGGATCTAGCTCAGCGGCCTAAGCACCTGCCTGGCAAGCACGATGTCATGAGTTCAATCCCCGGTTATGCAAAAAAAAAAAAAAAAAAAAGCAATTGGATACACTTCCTTAGAAAGTCTTTCTATCTCTCCTTTGAGAGTCATGCATCCCAGGATAAAATTAACCATCTCCTTACCCTGCTGGAGTTAAGCCAAGCATGCTTATTAGGTTCTTAAGACAAAATTCTTCTATGTTTAAGGAAGGGTAAATAATTTTTACAATTTTTAATAGATTTAGGCTTCATTCCAACAGACTGCTATACTTCTATTCAAGAATTCGATCATCCTCAGAAAAAGAGGCAGGAAAACAAACCATGTATTTATATATGAGGAAGCAAAATGATGTAACTGAAAATTCTTGGGGAAGCTGGAAAGTTGAGAAGACCAGCTAAAGGAGTGTTGAAACCAGATGCAAATGACTAAGCGTGATCTGCTAGTGGATCCACTTGTCAGATGGCCCTCAGTTCTGAGGCAAGGAGGTAAGGACAAAGACTGGAATGCCCAGAATTTGTGCTAGACAGGAGATCCAATGTCTGACAACTGGCCAGTCATGACATGATGGAAATACAAGCTTTTCCTGCTGTCCATTTAAGTTTCAGATGATAAGAATCAGTGACCTGCTCAAGTCATTCTAATATTCTCTTGCAACATACCTGCATACTCCTGCTAGTGTCTTAACATTTGTGTGACTCCAAAATCCATATATAAAAACCCAGTCACCAATGGGATTATCTTTGGGAAGTGATTATGTCAAGAAGGTAGACTCCCCCACCCATGTCGTCACTACTTTTCTCATTACTGAGACAAAATACCCAACACCCAACGTTAAAAGAGGAAAGATTTATTTGGTTCAGTTTGTAGAAGTTTCAGTTCATAGTTTGAAGGCAGTGTGTCATGGATGAGGAACAACACAGTGGAGAGACAGTCCATGGCAAAGCAGGGCAGGCAAAAGGCATCAAGCTGCAAGCAACAAGCAAGGACAAGCAACAAACAAAGTCCCTCTTTCTGTCCCTTATATTACATCCAGATTACCCGCCCTTAGGGCAAGTAGCACCCACACCCTTAATCCTAGCAGAACACCAAGAATCAATCCCCACATCACATCTCTGACCCCAGCAGTACACACCCCAGGTCCAGCCTCCTCCCATGCCCCATGAGGTTTTGGGGGCACATCTAGATAAAAGCCATAACAATCAAGCTCTTTATATTTTTTAAAAATTTTTGTTTGAAAAGAATAAAACCGAATGAAATAAAACAGAATAGAGTCAATTGAAACAAAACAATGAACATGGTACATGACTTCCAAAACAAAATAAAAGGAAAGCAATTATAGCTACCATAATGCTTCTTGTTACCTTGAAAATAACTGCCCATACCATCAGGCATAAATAAAATCGAACAAAAAAGAGCAGAATAAAACCAATAAAAAAACAATACAATGAAAGCAATACAGGACTCCAAAACAAAATATGTTGACAAACCACATGAGAGCATCTAACACATGGCCACACAAGTGTTTGATACATGATAGTCCTTGTTAAATTTAGCCTCTAATTCACCCTCCCAGAAAATACCAAAGAGATGCCAAAATAAATGTCTTCATATTGTTTTACTTCAAAAATTAATGTGGATACTTAATTCACCAGCTCTTCACCTGAATTAGTTCAACTGTGTAAAATTCTACCTTAGACAAAACAATGATTTGATCTGAACTATTTCCCCCCATATTATCAGAGCTTATTTTTACTATTTGCTAGATCATTAGTGAATGTATTAAAGTAGATTTTATCTTTCTTTTTACTATGCTATCTTGAAATGAGAGAAAGAGTGGAAACAGAGAAAGGGAGAAAGAGATTTAATTATATTTCATTCTTTTTTGTTTACACATATTTCTAGATAATTATTTGTTCTTGAATAATGCATATCAGGTGAATTTTCATATGTTCATATACTTCATAAAATTCCAGAACATGGTTTTGTGCAACTACCAAATTAAAATTTTATGCCTATTAAAGAGTAGCACTCCTTATTTAGATTTTTGCTGTATTTCTTAGAGCATGAGAATGACTCAAAGCCTTTTACAATTTATTTACCAATGCCAACTTATTTTATAAAATGCATGTGCCATAAAACACATGATAGACATTACATGCTATGGATTATTTTCTTAAAAGGAAAATAAAAATTTAATTTCTTAATTGTAAAATTTTACATGTAAGTAGTAGCTTTTGTAGACTGTATCTAATTTCAAGAATCACTGCTCCCTTCTCAAAAAGTCACCTACAAATAAATACTCTATTTTCTTGTCTCTAGTAGTTTGGTTATCTATATTTTCATATATTTAATTTTTAAATGCCCATTAAATAATTTAAACATGAGGTAATGATGTATAGAAGTAAATGATTTATGTTAAATGAATATGCAGCAAAATAATTTTTATAAAGTAAAATTGACTTTTAGAAAAAAGTTTTATGAGTTTTGAAAACATGTACAATCATAATATTACATCACAATTATGATATAAAATATTTTCATCATGCCTCCAAAATTCCCTTATTTCTACTTAGATTCAATACTCTCCTCCACCACAGATCCCTGCTGAACATTGATGCTGTTTTTATTTTCTGGACTTGTCTTTTTCAGAATGAAACAATGAAATTATAATATATATAGTAATTAGGGCTCATTTACTTCACTTATCCCTTTGATATTTATTTATGTTGTTACATATATTATTAACAGTTTACTTCTTGTTGAGTATTATCCCATCACTGTTCCATCCTGTCAATGTTCCACTCTTTGTTTTTGCATTCACTCAGTAATACATATTTGAATTGTTTCCTTTCTTTTTGATCAAGAATAAAGAGTCAGTAAACAATAGAATATGAATCTTGTGTGGACCTATGTCTTCATTTGTCTTGGGATAAATACAGAGGTAGGATTGCTGAGTCATAATGTTTATCTATATTTAAAGTTACTGACTCTCTCTTCTCTCTCTCTCTCTCTATATATATATGTATATGTGTATACATTACACTCTTCTCATTTTATATCAAAGTTTTCCATATAACTTGCTTTAGCCAATGAAATGTGAGCAAAGTACCTGCGTAAATTGTGAGTAAATGCTGTGGGAAAAAAAATGCGTGATTCTTCATTATGCTTTTCTCTGTCCCATGAGAACTGCATGTCCCCGGTAAGATGTCCCAATAAAAATATTCCTTCATGCTGGGTCTAGGAATGAAGAAGACACATAGAGAAAAGCTACAACAACCAACAGCACATCTTTCATTTGTGACCTGAATGAGAAATGAAAGTTGTGTGAAACTGAGGTTTTGTGTTTGTTACTAGCAAAAGCTGAGTGATAAAGCGTAGACACTGCTTTTATCTACTCTACTTAACTTCATGTAGCACTTGAAACTCACTTCCTTGAAGTGCCTTCTTTATTCCTTGTTTTGGTGCTGGGGTTTGAACCCAGGTCCTCACAACATGTTGAACTCAAGCTCTTACCCCTAGCTATATCTTCAGGACTTTTGTTTTCTCTGATTTTTGCTTTTGTGTTCTTTTTGATTGGGTATCCATCTCACTGTGTTGCCCAGGCTGGTCTTGAACCCCTGAGATCAAGTGATCCTCCTATGCTAAAAACACAGGCAAACATCACCACACCTGGTTTTGCTGGTTGCTTTCTTCCTCTTCTCTCCCCTCCCCCTCCCTTCACTCCATCTCACCACTCCTCTCCACTCTCCTCTCCTCTCTTTTCTTTCCC
Source organism: Cuniculus paca (assembly GCA_004365215.1). NCBI lineage: Eukaryota > Metazoa > Chordata > Mammalia > Rodentia > Cuniculidae > Cuniculus > Cuniculus paca. Next base: position 6,514 of record RJWT010019356.1, read on the forward strand.
TTTTCTTTTCTGACCTATTGTTTTCTCCTTCATTATTATTTTCATTGGTTCTCATTGCAGCTATTCTCTACAAAATTAAGTCTGTAAATCTGCCTTTATCTCTACATACTAATTGTACTGTAGTAGATGCTTCATCTCATGATGTTTAATCTGCAATGCCCTAGTTGAGACTATAAACTTATGGGGATAAGTATATCTTTAAAAAAAATCAATACTTATATTATGTTTCACTCAGAACCTTCAGTAAGTGCTGACTACTTATAGGTAAACCTGAGCATCATACCTTAGTCAGTACGGTCTTTTCAGTTGGCTCTTAAATTTCTTCCTCTGCCTCTTCCACTATCACAAGCATCTTTCATTACTTCTCTGTTCCAATCATAGTATATGGATGTATTCTTTCAGGATATTGTTGTTTCAGAAATTACAGCAGATAGTCTCTTTTTGCCCCACCCTCATTTTTTTCTATTACTCCAAGATCTATCTTAAGTTTCTTTCCAAGAAATTTTTTACAGTAATTTATCTAAGTTAGCACATTTTTAAGCCACTCTCCATAAAAGTCACCAAAATGATATATATCCACTACATCTACTCTCTAGATCCTACTGTTTAAACAGTCTCATTGAGCACACAGAATAAACACTAAAGACTTGAATGCCTTGGATAAGCTGGCTACGTATGCCCTATCTGCTCTAATATTCCAGTCACTGGAGTCTTCATTTGGTTCTATTGAATGCTGGTCTCCCTTCCACCATAGGCTCATTGGGCTTGCTACTCCTTCTACCTACAAAGCTATTATTTTTTCTCATTTTTCACTTAACTCCTTTATGTCCTTAATTTCTCAACTCCATTATTACTTCCTCAGACAACCCTTCCCTGTCTGAGCAGGCCCAAATTGTTTATATATTTTGATAATAGCATTCCCTTTTCCAGTGTACTTATCATAATCATCATTTTACATTTATTTGTGGGACTATCATATCATCAACTTGTTTGCGCTTCAGCATTGTAGACAGTATCTGGATATTTTTGATTTTCAAAATATATTTGTGGAATGTTGTTCAAAGCCCTGTAGCTCTCTATCACTCATTTGTCATGCATTATCATATATGCTCATAGTCTGTTTTGGAGCACTATGGATGGATTACCTTAACCCATTCCATACTTTTCCAATAAAATTATGTATTTTAGCATAATGATAGCCAGCTGTGCATCTCCGTAGCTGCACCTGAGGGATACAGGAAACAATCTTTGTATTCACGCATTTGGTATGATGAGTGGCAAGGTGTGTACACCTAAGCAAGTGGCAAATTGAGATTTTTTTTTTACCCACATAATGATCCATGTAGCATTTTTCATATGTATCTCTGAGCATCATGGGGGTTAAAATATACCCATCCCATTCTTCTCTTGTCCAAACTTCTAATTTGCCATAATGGAAGTGGGTGTGGCTCACGGGAGCTGTGCCTGGGGAAATCAGGAACCCATCTGTGCATTCACCCACTTGGCAGGCAAACAGCAGGGTGTGTACAGGAGCTCCAAAGCAGCAACAAGTGAGATGTACCCATGAAATGTCCATCACTGAATTTCTTTCATTTAGATGATCTTTTTTTTAAATTTTCTTTTGATTTTTCTTGCAGAAGTAGCCCGATTCAGTACAATGGCACTTAAAAAACCTGGTCACTGAAGCTTTACATAAAGTAAAAAAAAAAAAAGTCTTCAAAATACGGTATAAGTATAGACATATATGCCATGCTAGATGCAAAAACATACACTTTCAATTTAGAAATTTATCTTAGAAGTCAGCCACCAGGTCTTTATTTGTACAAAAATGAATCAAGTGATATTGTGAGCAGCCTTATTGCTCCCATTTCCCCAAGTGGAATGTAAAGTTCCGACAACTGATTTACCAGTTTCTGATTGACGTTACAATTGCCAACAGAGCACAAGCTGACCAGCATAGGAAATGCACATGAGAACAAAGCAGAAATTTCCAATGAAATGTTGTAATTTCAAAACACAGAATTGTATAGTACAATCTTTATAACATTGACCGGCTTTGAATATGGCAAAGAAAAGCAAACTGGTACTGCTGGTGCCATGATGGAACACTTGACAGAGAAACCTCCACAAAACTGAAGTCTGTGATAGCAACTTTTCACAACAAGACCAAAGGCAGAGCAGATGCTGTTGATGAGCTATGGAGCAACTCGAAATGCAAAGCACTGGCCAATAGTTGTGTTTCACTCAATCCTAAATATGTGTGGCATGAATAGTTTGATAGTTTACAAAGAAAACAAGAAGTGCAAAATACCATGGAGAAATTTTCTTAGAGGCTTGGGACGGGGCCTCATAAGAGATCATTTACAAGAGAGGAAGAACAAAATGTTTCCACCCAATGAACTATGCAAAAAACAATTTTGAAGCAGACTCATGAACACACACAGTTGAACAGGAAGGTGTAACATCACAGAGACCTACTCTGACAACAGGAAAACCAAAAACATGTCAGCTGTGCCCTATGAAAAAGGACCGGAAAACTAAACATACTTGCTGTCACTGTAAGTGATATTTGTGAATGGAACATGCAGTTTCACGTGTGAAGACTGCCTGGGTGTGACAATTGAAACAAAGATTATTGCTTTGGTAGACTTTTATTTATATTGTAGTTCACATAGGTATTTATTTCTGATGTTATCTTTTCAATTTTGTAAGCAAGTAAAAAGCTGATGTGAAAAATGTCGATGTCTCTTCTAAGCACTCATTACATATTTGATATTCTATTTTATTGATATTTAATTTTTGTGCTAAGTGCACATTGGATAATATATTAAGAAGCTCCTGACAAAGCAGCAAGACCACAGAGATGCCAAGAATATCCTACAAAAAAAGACAGGAAAGTAAAACATATGTGCTGTCAGTGTAAATGATATGTGTATATGGAACATGTTTCTATGTGTGAAGACTGCCTTAGGTGTAATAATTGAAGTAAAGATTATTTTTGTTGTAGAGTTGTATTGAAATTTTCATTGAAATTCATATAGAAATTTATTTCTGTTACTTTTTAGGATCTAACCAAAAAAATGTTGATGTCAAAAATTTTGATCCTTTTTATAAACATTCAATAGATATTAAAAATTCAATACTGTATTTATGATATTTCCCATTAAGTACTCACTGTTTAATATAATAAAACTCATAAAGTTAAAATTAATAATTCATCAATAGAAATACTTCTAAAGATTTGACTTGGGTTTTTTACCTTTAACACAAAATTAAATGATGTCCCAATGATTTAGGATCTTTATTACTCTGCAGTGCTAGTTTTCGTTTGTATCACCATCATTTCAACAAACACATCTAGGCCATCTAGAAAGTCCTATGATATTAGTCAACAAATATATGCTTTCTGTTATTCTCTCACACTGAGGGTTAATAGACACAGCAAAATGTACATATTTAAATATATCACTACTCAAAGATTTTAATCTATGTTATCATTTACACAGTCAAACAAAACTACTCAAACAAAAACTGTCTACCTACCATCTCCAGCACTATAATTAAGCTTGTCAGATAAAATTTAAGCCATGAATAATTTTTTAGTGTATGTTCCCCATATAGCACATGACATACAAGATGCGAAAATTGATCAAGGTTTATTCAAAATTAAAGTCTGACTGAAAAATCCTTTATTTTATCAGCTAAATCTAGCAACCTAACAATGGCTAGTATTTCATTACTCTGAAATAATAATGATTGCTTTTCACTGAGTAGACTGTGAGTGACGTATAGCACCAAGTGCTGTCTATTGGCTTTTATTTCTTTCAGCCATTTGAATAGATCCTAAAAAATCCATTTTGGACATATAGGACACACAGAACTTGCTAAAGAACTTGTACAGAGTTATATAATTGTCAAATGGTAACTCTGATTCATGTATCCAGGTATACAAGAACTTAGTGCTTATACTCTGCTCACAATAAAATAACACCTCATTCAACTATATAGGCTATCATGTATACTCCAGGCAATTGTTGAGTCAACAGAGGGACTTTTGTCATTAAGTACTTTGAATATCTTTGAAATGGAGTAATCCAGGGATCTCAATGCAAAACTCAGTATTAAATTTGTAAAATTGCAAATGGATTTCTGAAACTCCCTAGGGGATTTTAGCCACTCTAATGATTCTGAATCAACATGAATGAGCTATAGTTTTGTTATCCATGTAGGTTACAATGTTGGGTCTAATGGCCAATGAGTTTAGAACTGTCTGTGACATAGAAGAAATCTAGCTAGTGGTTTTGTTTCCTTGGGTTAATGAAAAAGATACCTCCCTGGTGACAAAAACATCTCCAAGATTAAGTTTTCTTAAGGTTTTCTGAAAATCTGCACTATACTTGCCATTTCACTTCAGTGGTGACTTTCAGTTAATAGGCCACCAGGGCTTTCTATCATAACCTTGTAAATTGTAAGAGAATGGGTTCAACTAAATGGGCTATTTGTAAAATTTATTTTAAAATTAGCATTAATTCTAATTTACCTCTCATCAAATTGAATTGCTACATGACTTAAAATAATTCCCAAATTCCAAGCAAAAGGCAACTTGGGTATCGTAATGGATTAAGTGATTCTTTTACAGTGTTTGAATATCAGTTTCAAAGACAGTGAGGAAGAAAGCCTGAGGTAGATCCCATGTCAAGAATTTGACCTTCAAGATGCAATGCATTTGACCCTCTCTTTACAAATTTCATTCAAGGAAAAATGTGACTCTTCAGATTACATGCAAGGTACCTTCAGTTCCTTCAAAACTGTGTAACTTTCACCCAGCAGTGCATCTTAAACACAAATTTTGAATGGTTTATCCCACACTGAGCCCGTTCATGTTCTCTTTTGGTCTACTTGACTTAGCTCCCTTATTCTTCCTCAGCTGCTTTGCATCAGTCCCTTAAGATTTTTTACTCAGGACACAATGAAATAAACTGCCCCTCTCCTCTGATATGGAGAGGAAAACAGAGTCAACAGTGTAGGCTCTTAAGTCAGACAGACTTGAATTCAAAGCTCAGCTCTGTTACCACCTGTGTAACCTTTGATTGCTAATTTAATTTAACCATTCTTTCCCTCAATTTTTTGCTTGAAAACTCAAGATGACAAAAACCAAATTTAGGGTTATTATGAATATTGAACTGATAATACATGAAGTAGAGAGTAAGTCAAAATGTTAACTAAGCATTGTTATCATTATCATTTCCTGTTAGAAAAATGTGAAGAAATGACTTTATAAACGTGAAAAAGGAAATAATGTTCCAGATTTTCTTTCCATTGTGTTATACTTTAATCACCCACCTCAATTTTCATATTAATAAATTATGTCTAACATAAGTAGTTTTTGGCTTCCCAAAGGTACCACAAGAGAGACATTAAATTTCACATTACCATGAAAAACAGAGTATCACATATTGTTTACCCTGCTCACATCTACCCATTTTTATAACTTACTACTCTAGAATCACTAGACTAGATTTTTCAGTAACTTTCAGAGTAAATTGCTTCAGTGACTTCAAAGAGAGAATCAGAATAAATATATCCCATTCTGCTAAAGATAGTATTTTTGGTTTTGCAAAGTAAGTGGAAACTCAAACTTTCCACTTAAAAATAGGAGTTGAAAGGAAGGGAAAGGAATAGAGAAAAAAAAAGAATCAAGGTGTGTCATGTACAGGTACAAATTCCCTACAATGAAGTGACCATTCTGTATATCAAGTATAACATGAAAATTAATTAAAATTTTATTTCATTACTTTTATTTTTTTGGTACTGGCAAGTGAACTCAGGACCTTGAACTTGCCAGGAAGGCACTGTGCCTCTGAGCTACTCTGGTCCCTGAAAATATATATTTTTCTTCCATGTTAAGTGTCATCTCAAAGTCTCTACCATATTTTCATGTATTTTCAACCTCATGAAATACAGACTTCCATCAACACTTCAGTACTTCAATAAAAGTTCTAGCGAGTCAGGGGTAATTACCCAAATGAGAAGAATCTCAATCCTCCCTGTCTCTGTCTCTGTCTCTGTCTCTGTCTCTGTCTCTGTCTGTGTTGCTCATCGTCTGTAAGACATCTTTGAGTCTCAGGACCCAAATATATAACCATCCCTTCCTACTAGTACTATAGGCATACTTTTTTGGTTTTGCTTTTAATTTCATCATGCTTAGACATCGATGCATTTTCCACATAAGGGAAATATGTTTGCACAGTAACTAGTTTCATGCATCTGCATCAAAATAAAAATAAAAGAGAGAGAATTTCTTTCTTGGGGGGAAATCACCAAGATTTTTCTCAAAGAATGATATTGTAACCATATTTTTAAGTGCTAGTACTTTCTCATCAGATTGGGAGAACAAGGATGAACGTTTCAGGACTATTCAACAGCTTTAACAAATACACAGAAAATTGAAAGGGTATTGTGTGTTCAGAGAAAAGTGAAAATGAGATGAATTATTGGGAAGCATTACTGGCACTTTACTGTCTTACAAAAGAGTTTTGATTTTATGATGTTTTTATTGATGTTCCAATGCCAGTGCCCAAGTAGAAGAATGACAAGGTCAGATTTAAATTTTAGAACATTTCTCTCTGGTGCTAGTGTGAGCTGAGATTTGAGGATGGGATAGGCCACCATGAAACAGGAGGACTGCAGAATAACCTGGCTAAGAGATAATTTCATTCTTTATAATCCATGATATGCTATTATTACATGTTGAATACAGTTATTCCTAATGCAAAATCACAGGGAAATTATTAACATACATTTTACCATATAGGATTATAAGTTTATGCTTAAGATCAATAAACACTATTTAAGCTTAGCACCAACTTGACTATTAGAAGTCTGTATAGTAAGAGTTTCTGACCAGAAAGGCAGAAAATAATTCTCATAATCAGTAAGAATTTTGATATTTGACTTAATGAAAACCAAGTCTTAAGATTATATGCAGTTTTCTTAAACAATGAACAAACACTAAGTTGTTTAGACCTACGTATGATACTTTTTAAATTCTCTACAGACAACTTCTTTGTTTATAATTTCTAATGCTGTGGTCACTGATCTGCTTCTTCTAAAGGACAGCTTGGGATCTCAAGTTGCTGGGCAACCTCTGTGCTGTAGGTTTCCAAGTAACATGCTTTCTTTGCATATGGTCACGTTAGAGTTTGTTGTACTTCATGGTTTTTTGACTGTTGCAAAAAGGTCTTTGTTGGTTTGGTTTGGTTTGTTAAGGTTGTAATTATAACTGTTACTAGTTTATCATCTAATGCATGAAACTGTCTACCAAAAGAAAAATTTCAAGTCTGGAAAAAGATAAAAACATGATCAGTACTTTTCTGAATATCAATCTCTATGAAGAGTCAGATTCATTAAGACTATTCTTTACAACAATCTTCCTGCTCCTCTGATGTTAATATTTTCCTTCATAGAAATCAATGTTACCTTCTCAACATGGATTATGAGTACATGCAAAGTGAAATGTAGAAGCCTCTTTCTAGAAATGTAAATTAAAACAACACTGAGATTCCATCTCACACCAGAAAGAATGACTATCATCAAAAAATCCAATAACAAATCTAATGACTATCATCAAAAAATCCAATAACAAAAAAGTCCAATAACAAATGCTGGCAGAGCTGTGGGAAAAAGAAAGCCTTCTCTATTGTTGGTGGGTGTGTAGACTGGTGCAGCCTTGTGGAAATTAGTGTGGAGATTCTTCAAAAAGCTAGGATTAGAGGTCCCATTCGACCCAGTTATTCCCTTTCTGGGTATTTTTCCAGAAGAATTGAAAACATTATACTACAGCTATATATGTGCACTCATGTTTACAGCAGCATCATTTGTAATAGCTAAGTCTTGGAAAAAAACCAAATGCCCATCAACCGCAGAATGGATTTAAAAAAATGTGGTAATAGCTAAGTCTTGGAAACAAATGTGGTATTTTTATACAATGGAGTACTACTCAGCTATAAAGAAAAATAAACTGGAGGCTTTTGTAGGTAAATGGATGCAACTAGAGACCATACTCATAAGTGAAATAAATCAAACTCGCATGTGTAAACATCATATTGTCTCCCTAGTGTAAAAAACTGAAAGAGTAAATAAGATTCAAAAGGTAAAATGGATATTGTGAAAGGGAAAGAAATCACTCCAAAGGAAAGAACATCTGGGATGGAGGAAAGGAAAAAATCAGGAAGGGGGAAAAATATAGATAGCTAAGATAATTGTACTACTCATTCTACAGTTCATTTGAAGGAACAGTTAGCACTTACATTGTTCGATCAATTTTGCATGCTTGTATCTTGTAATCCGAGCAACTATTTTGAAATAACAATATGAAATATAACCATTTTTATTTCCTATCATCTTGTTTTGAAATTCTGTATTTTTTTTAAAAAAATTATTCTCTTTAAAATAAAGCAAAGTAGTGCTGAATGCTTTAACCTGGCTGGGTTAAGGCCCTTCTGAGGGAAAGCAAGCCCGGCTCTCCTTTGGTCATCAAGCAGGGTTGTAATTGTTGAGCAGCCTCCAAGGTACATGGTGAGTGCATGGTGACTTTCCTCTGATGTTGGAATGTAGCAGAGCCTGAAAAGCTTGGAACACAATTTCAGTGGTGCCCACTCCCACTGTGCTAAATCCTGTTTGGGGAGTTAATGTAGATGTTTTGTTGTTGTTGTTGATCTTCTGAATCACTTATTAATTCTTTTAGGCTTTGAAACACCAAAAAAAAAAAATCTAGTCACAGAAGATGGGTGCAGCTCCACCTCGCCTGTCCCCAGCACCAGCAAATAACATAGAACACAGTCCCTGGAATAGTCTTAGGAATAACTGAGTCATTAATTTACATGCTGGAGTTTTGAAATAATGCTGGATTAGAAGTCAGAAGACCCCTCCCTACTAGTAAATCACTGAGTACATTCAAATTCCTTAGTAATTCCCTCATATCAGAGTTCTTTTACTTTTAAGCCAACCAGACCCTTATTTATACCTTCTGACACATCTATACTAAACTATGTGTAGCTAAAGGAGAACACACTGTTCCTTCATGTTTCTCTTGTGGTTTTCTTCTGTTCACCTAAAGGCTCTTTTTCTCTTGTGTTTTTCTTCTGAATCTTTATATTTCCTCCAAGATGAAATTCTGAAGTCAACTCTTAGTTGCTAATGCCTTCAGTAAATCAAAAACAAGTGCCACTCTTCCTCATGTTCCTACCCCATCTTTTTTTTTAGATTTTTTTTTACTAGATAAATTGTCTTTAATGTCCAACTCCCTATGAAAATCTGGGTACCATTACTTAAAAAATCCTAACCCAGAACTATTATATAGTGCCATATCTATCCATGTACTTTTTTCTAGTATGGGGTGAGGGGACTCAGAGCTTTTTGACACAGGGTACCAGTGAATTGCTAAGGCTGGCCTTGAACTTGCAATCCTCTTGCCTCAGCCTGATGGAGTGCTGGGATTACAAGCTTAAATCATTGTGCCTGCCTTAATGTAAATCTTTAGAATGAATAAGAGAAGTTTCGGTTATGAGCACTATTTTTAATTAATTTGCTGTATGGTTTTGAGCAGGCTTCTTCTTTTTCTGGGAATAAGTATCTGCATCTTTACATGGGTATGAACTTGGTCTCAACATTCTTCTTATAGTAGTCACCAGAGCTATTCATGAATATTCTGACTCTCCCCTTACCAGGTACAGATTAAGCAGGAGAATGACTTAGTGACGTCACATCTTGGCAATGGCACAACTCTTTGCAATGAGAGGCTGCAGGACCCACTCCTTCCCACCCCCACTCTTGCTCCTTTGTGGTGAATAGAAGAGGGACATCAAGATGGAGCCATGAACCACGATGGCCTATGCTGGACCAAGTGTGAGTGAAATGCTTTGTTATGTCTTAGTTTGGGGAGTTGTTTGTTACCACAGTATGGCATAACCATTCCTAAGTTTTAATACTTATATTGCATGATTCTATTTTATTGAAGAAAAGTTATACACATCAATAGTAAGTTCAATGCCAGACCCCAAAGAATAGTTTCCAAAAATCGATTATATTAGTATGTTTCATATAAGGGTTATTTTAAAACTATCAACAGCACTGAAAGCATAAATGTGCTTCTATTTAATGTCAGTAAGCAATTACAATAAAATAAAAAGACTTTAAAATTAGTTTTATAAAAACCATAAAGAGAAATGGAGTAAAATAAGAACTATTTTCCTCTTCTGCATTTAATTTATATCCAGAAAAGTTGGTTCAGTTTCCATATTTTGGAAAACAGTATTGCACATGGACTCAATTTTACTAAAAATGTAGGGTTTGTGTATATTATTTTCCAAGTCATTCTTTTTTCCATGAAATATGGGTAATTTTTCCATTCTTGACTGCAATACATTTACACAATTTAATGAGTTACATGGTAATGTTTTTAAAATTAACAAAATTTTGAAAATATATTTTTCAACATTGAAACTATCATCAAAAGACTAATGTCAAAAAATCCTAAAGAAATGAAATTAAAAATATTCAGGCATCCATATGTTTCTGATTTTAGAGGTCACTCACTGAAAAAAACAACAGTAAAAAGATTTTTTCAATTTTATTTAAAAATGTATAAATATCTAATGGATTTTCAATCTATTTGAATCTTATTTGAAAAATAAGAAAAGATTTTAGGGAATGATTCTGTATTGACTTATTAAAGAATTACATCTTTTCTTGCCATCAGTTGTAAAATTATTTTTTTCTGACTTAGACTCTATACAGCCAAACATGAAATTAGTACATATTAGAATTTGACTGTCAATATTTATACAAGACTTACACACTTCAGATCCTGACTTTTCTTCAGGCTTAACAATAATAAAGGATTCCTGTTCATCATCTTAAAATCTGAATCACATAAGCCTTAAGGTATCTAAGACCATTGAATAGACTCTTGATCTAGCAAACTGAGTGAAACATCCCAAAAATCAGCCAATCAGTTGGGTATCCTTGAAGAATCATTCACTTACCTTCTTGAAATCTCAAGATCTGTGCTTCCAAATATGAGCCCTAGTCCTTATCTGCCTCATACCTGTGTTATCAGAGATAAATGGGATACATTATTTAATTTCAGAATTACAATTCACGTCTATGCATTTTGTTTTTTTCTTTAGTGGTCTCAGTTTTTATTGTCTTACATAGAGGAAGGATTGCATAATGTGGGCTGTGTCAATGACTGAATTAAAAGAGTCAATAACAGACCAATGACTGACTATGGAAGTTTTCCCAATACCTGGCATATTGGATAAATTCAGTAAATGGTAACTATTATTAATGATATTTTGTGATACATTTCTACTTTTCCCCTCAAAGTCACCCAAGATTTAATGTTTTGACCCTTTTAGGACAATACTTAAGCTGGGCATGGTGGCATATCCCTGTAATTCTATCAGTCTAGGAGGCTGAAGGAAGGGGACTGCAATCTCAAGCTCAGTTTGGACAACTTAACAGCTCAATGGGGCTCTATCTCTAAATAAGTAGAATAAATAAACAAATAAGTAAATAAATAAATCCTGGGGATATAACTCAGTGGGAAGGCCCTGAGTCAATCCCCCATACCTCTGTCCTCAAAATGTGTCAATCAAGCATTATACGTTTGATAGATCAAACTACAGTGGCCTAAAATCCCATATTACCATAAAGAAAATGCTCATTTGGTTCTCCTGGAAAGCTACTCATTTCTTCAGTTTTCTGTGTCAGTGTTCAAATTTTGCAGTGATCTTTCCTTTCAGCTTTAAGCCACTCAAGAAATGTCCAATTAGTGGGCTTTACTAAAAGCATAAACATCTATTACAATATTTTGTAGAAGATTATTTTAGACACGTATTTACCAAATTTCTTTTCACCATGTGAGCCTTTTC
>RJWT010019357.1:0-18442 GCA_004365215.1 Cuniculus paca
GCCTCATATGTGAATAGCTACACCCTGTTCATCCATGCATGTAATCTGTTTCACCCACCACTGCTCTGTACTAGTGACAGAGTACTAGGTTTGCTTGTGGTCTGTTTTTACCACCACAGCATTGATACAGGGGAAAGAAACTACCAACCTACTAGATGTCTCGTATGAGTTTGCGTTCTCTAAAATAGAATGAATTTTAGGAACAACAGAGGTTAAGAGCAGAATATATTTATCAAGAGAAAGAAAGCTTCTGTCTGAGAGAGACACAGAAGGGGTCCTGCTGAGGACCCTGCCTTTTCCAGTGATTTTTATAGAGCAAAACCATGAGGTGAAGCTGGTCCAAGGTGGGGAAAAAATGGGAACATGAACAGTGGGCATGAGGTAGGACAGAATTATGGTCAACCAATAAGATTACAAATATAATTGCTCAGGTAAGATTCAATCTGAATCCAATAGGGAAGCAAGTCATGCAACAAATGGGAACAGAGCCTTTACCTGTAGGGGGTTGGATTAGTGGCTTCTTCTAGCTTCACCAAGGTGGTCAAGGTATCAAGGTGATACCTATTTACATTATCAATCCCTGATGTTTATACTTAGGGTGTGGTTGCATTTATCTTTTGTCTTGATATCTGGCTCACAGCAGAGGTGTCTGTTTTCTCCAAGGTTGCAAGATAGCTGGTCTTCTGCACTGGCTCCTTCAAGGGCCCAGCCCTGTCTGACTGCCTATACTGTCTTATCTAACTTAGCTGTCTGTAACAGCATGACAATATGTCCTCGGTTCAGAGCATTTACTGCTCACACAGCTGGTATCTGGGCCTGTTCAGTAATGGTAACTTTGCTAGGAGAGAATCAACTCAATTGGAATTCCCCACCTTTGACAAAGGATTATCACCAACACCAAATCCTGTGTCCAGTATTCACACTTCTTACTGTGTGGCATTTTAGAGTAGACAACGCACCAGCAGCTTACATTCCCAGCATTCTGGGAGGCTGAGACACAAGGATGCAAGCTCAAGCTCAGCCCCTGGAGTTAGTGACTCAGTGAGACCCCAGGTCAAAGAAAGTGGGGCGGAGTGGAGTGGGGTGGGGTGGGGTGGGGAGGCTGCTCATCGCAAAGGCGCTGGCTTCAATCCCCAGCACTGGGGGCAGGCAGAGGCACCAACACCATTATTAAGGCCTTAAACCTCACAGTGAGCTGTAAGCCAGGTGATTCACAACTTCTGAGCTATCCCGTACTCCCTGGGTGGGAATTTAACCATCTCATACCCAGACCACTCCCCAGACCAACCACGCGGGCCCTCTAGGTTGGGTGCAAGCTTCAGTGTCGCCTTGAAAGCTCTGTTGGAAATTCCAGTGAGTGGCCAAAGTTACGAACCTCAAAGTTTACTATAGATGGGAGTAGAGAAAACAAACAGGAGGCAGGCAGACTCCAGCTGTGTTTATGGAGAATCGGTTAAGACACACTCCTCAGCTCTCCTGTCCTTCAAGGAATTCACATGGACTTGCATGGCACTCTGCACCCTCCCCATTTTCTCAGCATATTTCCCCTCCAGTCCATTACTCTCCGACTCCCCACTCCGACCTTGCCAATGAAAATGGCCCTAACCAAGGATGGAGCCCCACCCCACTCGCTAGCCTCACCGGGCTGACCTCCCGGCAGCAGGGACAGCCTTGCCCCTGCCCTTCATTCTGAAGTTCATCTGCCAGGGTTCAAGGATGCCCCCTGTCCTGGCTTCTTTCTGTCTTCGGCTGTTCCTCCATACGTTCCTGTATGTCTCCCACCCCTTAAACAGAGTCCTTGGACTCTGTCCTCACTCCTGCAGGCCCCCAGGGACCTCTTTGGCACTGTGGTTCCATCTGCCAAACCTCTGCCTGACCCTGTCAAGTTGGCACATCAGTGCCCAACTGGCACCAAAGTCCATTGGTAAGTGGCCCAGTTCTGACCCTTTCCATCGTCTGCCTAAACTGTCACAGTAACCTTCCAAACTGATTTCATGGCTTAGCTGTGCCCCAGGCCTAATCTTCTCTTGTGCTTCAGTCTCAAAGTTTTTCTGAGATTTATAAGCACAGTCCGTGGCCCAGGTGCTCAGAGGATAACTCAGACATCTCAGCTGTACTACAGGCCCTCCCCTCCCCCGCCGACCTCTTAGATTGCCACTCCCCCTTCAGCAGACTCCAGCAAACCCAGATCTGTCTCTTCACCCTGTGCCTTTGGGATCTTGTTCGCTGGCCAGAAATATGTTTCTCAAATATGTCACTGGAATCCCCCCCCAGGGTTCCCTCTCTTTCCTTGTGCTCACTTCATTCATGCTGCCTATCCTCTCCGTGACTCAGCTTACTGGCATCCTCCCAGGCCAGCAGCTCCCTGATAGTCCACCCCTGTCTTATTTATTTTTGCCCCCCAGGGCCTGAGCAAAGACTTTTATAAACTTAAATCCTGAAATGGAGTTTTTATATATTAATTTGACTATCTAAAAGAGGCTGTTAGCTCCGCACTTTCCTTTTAGCATTAGTTTTATAGCTAGCACAATGTTCATTAGCAAAAGGAACAAACACGAAAAGTATCTATGGGGAAGCAGTTGGTCATGATGGGTAGGGCACAATGCACATGGAGTAACAGAATAAACTGACTAGAAACTCACCCACTCCCTGCATGTGCAGCCCTGTTGACTTAGTTACTTTTCTTCGTTGTTGAGACAAACACCCGACACCCAAAGTGAAGCAAGGAAAGGTTTATTTAGCTTACAGTTTCTGTGTATTTCAGTCCATAATCAGCTGACTCCAAGGCAGGGTAGCATGGCACTGGGGCAACACTTCAAGGCAGCAGCCAGAGCAAAACAGGGAAGCTGTTCATGAGGGCTGCAAGCGGCAAGAGCAAAGGGCGCCAAAGAGGAAGACACGCCCCCATTCCCACCTTACATTGTATGTGGGCTCCTCCCCTGGGCGGGTGCAGAACTCACACCACCAATCCCAGAGCTAGACAAGGAGTCAATCACAAACGCTAGATTCAGCTGCTTCCATGACTACATGAGGCTTGCGGGGAGGGGGGGGCATCTATACACAAACCTTAATACCTGTGCTGCTGGTGTACTTATCAATCAGGAGTACTAGAAATAGGATACTAACTGTAACTATGTGGGCACACTGTCGTAGTCAGGGTTTGCAAGGGAAAGGAATATAGGGCACATACTTTATAGGATTATTTTATAGTATTCACCCCAAGAATCAAATGCAAAAGAGTGCAGGAGATTGGTCCACACACAAGAGATCTGAAGAATCCAGGTAAGGTCCTGGATTCCACGGCAGTGTCCTGCATGAGTCCAGCTGAAGACCTAGATTCCACAGCAATGTCCTCCATGAGTCCGGCTGGGGGCCTGGAACCTACAACAATGTCTCATGCAAGTCTGTATCAAGGATCTGCACTGGAAAGGTCCAAAGGTCAGTGGTGGGAGTTAAAAAATCTGCACCAGTGAGATGAAGGATCTGTGCCAGCAAGCTGAGGGGTCTACACCGGAGCCAGAAGCAATGTTCAAAGGTAGGATCAGAGCTCCCCCTAAAAGTACCACAATTGTCCTCAGCAACAGCAAGGTCCTGAGCTCCTCTGATGGTGAGAACAGCTGAGTTTATATCAGGAAAGCCAGTGCAACATACTTCTCCAGCAGATTCAACAGCCCTCATCTATCCCTCCAGTTCTCTTTTTATGGTGCTGGCAACAATCCTCAGGTGGGCCTTCCACACCGAGCACCATGCTGATTCAGATCAGCTGGCTTTTACAAGTTGCCCACCAGTTGTCAATCCACCACAATCCACCCCTGGTCAACTTGATAACCAGACACATTTCCTTAAACCATAGTCTCCAGTAGCAGATTTCTGAAAAGTTAACATGCCTTGGTCTATTCAGACTCACATTAATATAACAATTACATACATACAATTCTTATTGCACTCATTTCCATGCCAAAAGGAAGATATTCAAAGGGTGATCAAAATTCAAAGTTAAAACAATACTTTGATTAATTAACTTTATTACAAACATGTATCTAAAAACTATTAAAATCATATTAAAAGAAATATTACAATAAAAGTTTTTACTTCCCATTAACTTTTAACAACAGGGCATTACAAGATCAGGGATCCCCTGAATTTCAAATACACTCTTCCCTTTTGCTGAAAGGGCCTTAAGTCATTTTTTTTCATTGTCCTGTTCCTTCTCAACCACCACATACTCCTCTGTTTCATCCTTGCAATCCACAGTGCCGCTGGAGCCTTCCCTCTGACCGAATGCTTCAAATCACCTTGCTGGCTTTTCACTCTTAATTTCCAACACAGATCTGGCCAAAAGCTCTCAATGATAACTGTGCTACTGTCCCAACAGTATACCGCATTGGAAGTTTTCTGCTACCCAGCAATATCTCTGAACACGAGCAAAATGCAGTCTGCCAAAGCACAACATATATCACCTGGGATCCAGCAGCCAATACAATCCTTCTCAATAGAAGCCTCCCGAGCTTTATCCTAACTGGCAGCACTTCCGTCAGTACTCTGATTTTCTAGGCTCTGACCAGAGTCTCCCATGTAATTCACAGCATATGGCTGAGTCTCCTCAGCCAGTCTCTCAAAACCTTTCCAAATTACTTCCCAAGGTTCTTAAACCTCATGGCCAGGCAACATCACAGCAATGACCTCACTCCTGGTACCAGATTCTGTCTTTGTTACTTTTTTTTATTACTGAGATAAAATACCTGAGGCCCAAAATTAAGGGAGGAAAGGTTTATTTAGCTCACAGTTTGTAGAGGTTTCAGCTGGCTCCAAATCAGGGTTGCATGGCAGAAGGGTAGCTGTTCATGGTGGCTGAGGACATCAAAAGCAACAAGAGCAAAAGGGAAGGAGAGAGACAAACTTCTTCCTCCCTTACATTGTATGCAGGCTACCCACCCTAGGGAGGGTGTAGTACTCATACATCTAATCCCAGCACTAGACAATGAACCAATCACAAACTCTAGATTCCGCCACCTCCTAAAAGCCTACCCCCCGTGACTAAATGAGGCATTGAGGGGAGACATCCATACACAAACAATAACACACACACACACACACACACACACACACACACACTCACACGGCCAAACCAATGTCATGACAATGAAGAGCTAGATACAGATGTTAGGGAAACCTTTAAAATTCCTGGCTCAGAGAAGTCTGAAATTTCATCATCTCCTTGAGCAGGTTGGCCCTGACCAGAGGTGATGGGATTCATCAATGTTACTGCCAGGAAAGTGCCACAGAAAGGGAAGACTGTAGCTGTGCGTTGGAGAACAGGAGAGTTTGGATGCCTGGGAATGTTGATGCACTAGATTCAGAAACTGGAAAACCTACACTGTGTCTAGGGAGATGGTTGGATTTACATGTCTCATCTCAGGGACAGGTCAAATCCATGAACAGAGGGGCTGCACTTGGACTGTATGACTCCCCCAGGGCAGGGACAGGAGGCAACACTACCAGCAGTGGTCAAAATATAATTATGTGGCACCTACTAGAAGGCTTCCTACATGCTGCTGGCAGAAGGCATTGGCCTGGGTTACCATCACCAGCGCACAGCACATTCTTCCTGGCAGTGGCTCCCACATCGCCAATGTGCTTTTCTTCTTTGTCAAATTAATTTCGAGAATTGCAGCAGAATATAGCTACTGAGTCTGCTTTTCAGGTTAAGGAAGCCAAGGTTAGCATTTGCCTTAGTTACTGTTTCGTTGCTGAGACAAAATAACCAACACCCAAAGTTAAAGGAAGAAAGGTTTATTTGGCTTACAGTTCATTAGGTTTCAGTCCATAGTAGGCTGACTCCAAGGCAGGGTAGCATGGCAAAGGGGCATCACAGACAATAAACAGTCCATGCAAAGCAGGTCAGGGAGAAGGCAGCAAGCAGCACGTTCAAGCCATCTTAGCAGCTTTTTTCTGCCCATATTACCTTCTCTCCAGGTTACCAGGCTTAGGGCAGTGCCAAACCAATCAGTGGACTGATTTAGTAATCATCCACCCTTAATCCCAGCATCACACACTCTACATCTAGCAATTTTGGAAAAACACCCCCACCTATGGCCACATGAGGCTTTGGGGGGACATCAAGACACAAACCATAACAGCACTGTAACTCTTTGCACACAGGGTCCTTTCTCTGCCAGAAAACAATCAAAATGACATTGCTGGGCTCTCAAAAGAGAGGCACGCACTTAATTTAGTGCATATACACATGGAAGTTGCCTTCACCTCCTCTCCATGGGACCTAGGTATTCCACTCTGTCCTTCATGATGTCTATCTATTCATTCACTGATGGGCATGTAGATCATTTCCCTATGTTGGCTATTGTGACAATGCTGCAATGAACTTTAAGGTACAGATATCTCTGTGAAGTGCTGATTTCATTTCCTTTGGTTCTATGCTCAAGAGTGGGATTGCTGGATCATACGATATTCTATTTATAATTTTTAAGGTGCCTCCATACTATTTTCCATAATGAATCTACTAATTTACATTCCATCAGTAATATACAAAGGACCTTTCACAGGTGTGATGGGTAGCCATGTGGTTTAAATATCTGGAAAGTACACGAAAGGTACGAACAACTTAGGGAAGGAGTGCGAAGAAGTGAGGCAGTACGAGTTTGTCCAAAGAGCAAGCCCATATTGCTTCCTTGCTCTGCTACCCAGATGACTGATCCTCCCCCTCCCCCAGCAACAGATTGTGGTTTTCTTCTCTGCAGTTGCAAAGCTGTCTCTGGGGCTCTGAGTATCAGGCACAGTGAAGATCAGGAAGGAGGGACCAAGGCCCAGAGCAGTGTGGGCATAGAGGAGACACTCAATTAGATATTAGATACTCAATTAGACATTCATTACTGATGAATTGATCATTGCACAGTCAGATAGGGAGACTCAATGGATCACCTTTTGTGCCAACTTGGCCAGGCCATAACACCTAGCTATTAATTAAACTATAACCTAAGAGTTGCCTTGATGATATTTGGTAGATGTGGCCAACACCTGCAATCAGGTCACTTTCTGCAAGCACATTATCCTCAGTACCTTGTGTTGACTCAGCTGAAAGCCCAAGAGCAAAATCTGAGGTTTTCAGGAAAAGAAGAGTCTGCTTGGAGTCAGCAGCTTCTGCCTGAGTTTCCAGCTGCTGCCTGCCCTATCGATTTCAGACTTGACAGCCCAATCACTGCATACGCCAATTCCTGAAAACAAATGTGGTGTGTGAATGTGTGTGTGTGTGTGTGTGTGTGTGTGTGTGTGTGTGTTTTCTATTGGTTCTATTCCTGTGACTAATACAGAGATCTTTAGCTTTCTCCAAGTTGCTTTCAGAACTCAAGTTTCCTGGCCAAGCAATGAAAAAATACTTTCCTTGGGAACCTGACCAGCTCAAAAGGAATTTTCCTATATATACTTACTGGCATCAGAAATTCCCAATTACACAGTTTAGTAGATCACATTCCATGTGTACCCCAAGTCCTCAGAGTTCCAATCATCTTCTTAAGCCCCAACCAGTCCTTAAATCCAAGGACCACCAGTCATCAGAGGGACTCTCTGATGTGAAAGTCAGAGACCAAGTCAGACAGAATACAGCAATGTGGAAGAAATGAGACTGTAAGAAGAAAACTTCCAAATACTACTGTTAGATTTCTGAGAGACAGAAGGGAAAATACTTTGTCTACAAATAAACATATTATTTTTCAAAAAGAAACACTCAGGGAACAACAGTAAAATAATTCTTGGCTACTGAGATATGGCACCAAAACTTAAGACACAATAGAAAAATTTGAAGGTCAAGTGAGCAAAAGTCCATAAAAGAGCACAAAAAAGAAAATATGGAAAAGAGGAGAGAAGATAAGAAATTAGAGACATTAAAGGAGCTTAATATCTAAAAAATGAAAATAATATTTAGAAGGGAAGATACCATTGAAGAATGATTCAAAGAGAATTTATGAGAAACAAAGGACATGAGTTCCCTAATGGAAAAGTCCACAATGTCCACGATACTATAAAATTTCACAGGGTTGTGAAAGGTCAGAACATGGGAAACAAAGGGGAAAAAATCCTACAAATGTCAGAAAGGGAAAATAGGTGGCGTACAAATGAGTAGGAATCAGAATTCCTTCAGAAAGCAACTGCAAAGCCCATGGCAGAAGAGTCCAGTTCTTCATTATGCTGAAAGACAAATAAATTTCCAACTTGGCCAGAAGTCTATGCCCAGCCAAACTGTCAACTCTGAGTCAGTGAAGATCAAAATATTAAAAAAAAAATCGAGAACATTTCAGACATGCGAGGTCTAAAATAATTAACTCCCCACATTCTTTTTCTCAGAAAGCTACTGGAAAGTGTGCTTTACCAAAACAAGGGGTGAAACGAAGGACAGGATGTAGAATAAAGGCTGATCTCCAGCACAGATGAGTGATGACAAGAATCTTCATGATGATGGGAAGGATGATCCTAGAACGTGTACTGCTTACTTGGCCCCGAGGTGACTGACAAAGCAGGGTGAAGATTTTGGAGCGATGTCTCCTGGAGAATGAAACCCAAACATTCAAATGTGTTGACAGGAGATTCAGACAGAAGGAAGATAAAAGCACGAAAGCCAAGCAAACAAGAAAGCCTATTATGAAGTTCAATGAAAGAAAATTTGTGCAGGAAATTCACAGCTCAGATGTGAATAATCTTTATTCATAGTAATGTGAGCACTGAACACTGACCTAAACAAAATTGCTACAAAACACTGGGAAGGTCTGTGAATGTGGTGGGGGTGGGAGCTGGGGAGCAGCAATAAGACCAAGAGCAATAAACACTCATACCTATCCCAGGTGAGCTGGTAACGCCTGACTCTGAAAGTCGAGGGGATCCGTGACGATCTAGCATCAGAGACACAGGAAAATTCTCAGATTCTCCTCACAGGTGAGGCGGTTGCTTCCTCAAGCAGGAAATGAGAGAGACACAGAGCTTAGTTTTCTTTAAGAAATTGAATTTGCTTAAACATAAGGAAGGGAATTGCACATAAAACAAAACAGTTTATTGAAACGTTAAAACTTCCTCGTGTATGACAAATGAAACTTAACCGACAAACTCACAGGCCTAGTCACTGTATATTTAGACACACAGTTATCTTGATATTCCTAGCAATGATATAAAACTCAGGATTACAATATGGGGAAACTAAATTTGAAATAATTCACCAAGAATTTTCAAGAGACAAGAGTATATTCAATAATCTGTTCCTTTTTTGATATCAAAAAACAAAAACCACTTTAGACATGCAAGCTCTAAAATAATTAACTCCCCACATTCTTTTTCTCAGAAAGCTACTGGAAAATGTGCTTTACCAAAACGAGGGGTGAAATCAAGGACAGGATGTAGAATAAAGGACATTCCAAAGAACCCTGATATTTATTTGGGGATAGAATTTCAACAGAAATACATGTGTCACGACAAACTATGGGCATTATCAAAGAGGCTGAGGCAAGGGGAAATTTTTAAAGACAAAACAATGAGGATTATAACAGTTATTTTAAAATTCTAATCCTTGTCCACAATGACTAGTAATGAGGATAGTGTCACTTCTTTTTTTTTTTTTTTTTTTTTCCAGCACCAGCGATCAAACTCACGACCTTGCTCTTGCCAGGGGCTTACGCCACTGAGATAATCCCCAGCTAAGAGTGTCATTTCAAGGTTGAATGGCTACTTGCTGGGCGATGTGCTTGCAGAAGTGCTGTATGTATAAGTTTGCAGTGCTCTGCGCCTCTTTTGGGTCTGACAGAGCTTTGCGAGAGCTGTAGCGGACTACTGTGCGGAAGACCCTTCCCGCACGATCTCCTAGTTCTTTTCTTCTGTCTTTCTCTCTCTCTCTCTCTCTTTTTTTTTTGTTTGGTTTGGCACAGACGACTTCATCTTAAATTTAAGAACTTCTTTATATTTCTTGCATAGTTCTGTGAAATGGCAATGGAAGAAATGTTTATTTCTGGTTTCCTAGTTTTATAGATGATATCGCAACATTAAATGTGCTATTTCCTACTCTGCTAGCGCAATGTCTGTTTATTCATTTTTTAAAAACATTTTTTCCTTAAACATATTTTTCCCTCAAATGAAAGTAGTTGATGTGTTGGAAAATTTTTTATTTCTCAAAATCATGTGTTGATTAAACAGTGTTTCTTGGTATATTCATGAGGAAGCTTACCAGTGAGATTGGCATTAAAACAAATCAGTCGATTGGGGGCAGCAGAGGGTCCTCCCACAGTGGGTCGACCTCAGCTCTCCTCAGAAGCCTGAAGAGAACAGAATGCTAAAGAAGGGCGTCCACTCCTCTGGATGATGCCCTAATCTTCTCCTGCCCCTAGATGGAGGCGCCTCCAGCTCTCCTAAATCTCAGGCCTTGGGCCATGGGCTGCAGCACCAGCTCTTGTGGGTCTCCAGCTTGCAGTCCCGGGGCTTCTCAGCCTCTGTGATCATGTGAGCCACCTCATACTGGCTATTTCTCTGAAGAATCCTGACTAGTGGAGCCACCTTTCTCCAAAATAACTCGGAGTTCTTTCTTGAATGTCTATTTATTTTCACGTCTAGCACACCTCAGTTTCGGGGAGGTGAGAGAGCAGGCAGTTAAACACCTGTGTTGGTAGCTGGTCAGTAGCCCTGAGATATTCTCAGCTGAATGTTTCTTGGTGTCTGACTGAGCTCTCATTCCCTGAACAGCCCGCATAGAACCAAGGCTCCCAACCAAGCCCAAAGCCAAAGGCGCTGCCCCGGTGCCCAGCTTGGAGTGGCAGGCAGTGGGTGCTGGTTCTCACAATGTCAGCAACACAACATACTCTCGCTGCATGTATGTGACACACTTCCGATGTGATTCTGCATCACATAAGGGGTGGGCAGACAACCAGAGAGTAAGAGAGACCACAGAGCTGTGGAAATACTGTGTCTCCCAATCACTACAGGTCTGAATAGCCACAAGGATGGGCTCTTTTTTGTTTTGCTTTGTTTTTCCTCTTGTGCGTGAGCACGGTCACCTCAGAGACCAATATAAATATGAGGAGAAAATGAGACTTGGCATATTGACAAAATACCCACATTTCATGGACTTTTTTGAAGGATATAGTTCTCATTCTCTTTAGTTCACATTAAAATCTTACCATTGCGGTTTCAGACTATGAATCCATACGCCTCACTAACAGACCAGGAGACGCAGAAGGCATGAACACACCGGGGCTGAATTTGAGCCGGATTGGGGAGCAGCCAGAACGCCACTCCTGGCCACAGCCCTCTGACTCATCCACACCTAGGTGGCTTCTGTCCTTTCTGATCTGTGTACCCGGCTTCACTTGCTTCTTCTCCCTTCCACCTTGCCCCTATCAGCTTTGACACCAACACCTGTCCTGCTGGCTGGCCCCAGCTCTGTCCAGCATACAGTGGGCAAAGTCCTGCCCATCCCACTGGGAGGACCGTAGATTCGCCACTGACCTCCAGGCCAGGGATTCATGCTGACCCTGACCTTCGGCCTTCTAAACCAATTGCTGCCAGTCACCAAGTTTCCCTCACCCGGAAGTCGATTTGCCTTCTGAACTTCTTCCACATGGAGCCAGATTTATTGACTAAAGATGTATTTCCTGAGCACTCTTTATGTGACAAGCGCTGGGGGCCAGGGGTGCTCAGGCTCACAAGGGTCCCTGTTCCACGAGTAGGTTGTGACGCCCTGGAGTGGGCAGGGGGCTGGTGCCTGCCTGGGCACCGCTGAGCTGAGTCATAGACAATAAGAGCTGGGGCTAGAAAGGTCGAGTCTGTGCCTCACATGCAGAGCAAAAGCCAGGACCCAGAGCTCAGACTACTCTGATACAATGAGGAATCCAGGAGCCAGGTCTTTAGCTGCTGGGCAGGGCCAAGGCCAGGAATATCCCTCCCATCCACCATTCTGCGGCAGGTCACAGGTGTTGTGTTCTTGACCAAACTGGGGCTTGCCAGACTCTCACTAAGAAAGAAGATACAGATTCTATACCACGACAAAACAAAGCAAAGAAAATGCTTCCAGAAAACAGCAATCCAATCAGTCTCATTGCTTAGACTTGGGAAACATGTGCCCAGTTTCAAATCACTGGGCACATTCTCAAAAAACACTGCTACTTACATCTATTAAAAGCTCCCCCAGAGATCGTGGTCGGCACTTAGGATTCCTGTTTATATATTATGGTCTCATGTTTCCCAACTTGGAAAACCACAGTGAGCTTATTAACATCACAACGCAGCACTCAGAATTTTCAAATATCAGATTTAATCTGGCCTTTCCTTGGCACCTGCAGAAATTAGGAGCCAGGGGAAAATGATGATCAGCAAGCACTTGTACCTTAGAGCCCTCCCTAACAGCAAAAGTTCTTTCAAATGCTTTAAAGATATTTATTTCCACAATATGTTATTGGTGAGAAAATGGCTGTGGTCCAGAAAAATTAGGTTAGGCCACTTCAAAAGTTGTGTCATGGGCATGAGGACAGCCAGCACTCCGGTAGTTTCCAAGTTCAGATTCCTTGCTAAATGGCCCAGGTCCCCTTCCCCACACTGGAATGAAGTGGTTACCACTGCAACCTGCTACCCTAAGGGCAGCCAAAAGGGACCTCTTTCTCTGTGGTCACTTAGTGCCGTGAATGTACAAATTACCTGTTGCACTTTGCCCTGACACAGTGACACAGTAAATCCCAACCTACTCACATTTTTTCACCTTATCTTATAACACAAAAATAATACCTACTAGGAGACAATTGTCTTTTAATTTAATAAAAGGTTTTGTGCATGGGAACCATGAGTCTCTCTCTTCAGTTGTGCAATCGTGTTATTTGCTGATGGTCTGAGGGCTGCCAGGGGAGGGTTCACAGAGAGTGCGAGGTAAGTGTGTCATAGCATTTCTCAGTTCCCCCTATTTTCCAAAGAGGGGAGATGGTGCTTAACATAAAGGGAATGCATCTCTAATTATGGAATCTCCAGTACCCACAGGAGTGGGGAAGGAGCCAGAAGCAGATCCTCACTGGCCCTGGAGACTCCTGCAGGGGCTTAGACTCCCAGCATGCCCTTGGACGTGGTTCTCAATGTCCATTGTATACCAGAACCATGTCTTTCAAGTTCTTAGGTGCAGACTCTGGACATGGGTTACTGTGTGTGCACACTTCCCAGCCCACCCTCATATCTCCTGCATACTTAACTCGAAGGCAGCTCAGGCTGAGCTAACTGAATTCCATCTGCTAGGGGCTCAGACAATATTTACTGCTCAGCATTCTGGAAGCTGGAGGTCAGAGATTGGGGTATAGTTATGATCTGGTTCTAATGAGGGTTTCCTTGCAGGTTTCAGACTGCTGCCTTCTAGTTATAAACATACATGGTGGAAAGAGGGGTAGATAGTTCTTTGAGGTATTTTATAAAGTCTCTAATCCCCTTCATGAGGGCTTTGCCTCATGATCTAGACCCCCAAATACCACCACATTGAGATTGGATTTCAATATATGAATTTTGTAGCAATACAAACATTCATTTTATAACAACAGTATTTAAAGCTATAAAGCAAAATTATTAAAGGAAAAGGGAGGGAGGGAATTTTTAATGTGAAAAGACAGGGACTATTAAGTGGTTTGGTTTTTGAAGAAAATTCCTAGGCTTTGAAAGATTCACCTTGAAAACAGATGGTGCTTAGGTGTTCCTGTGGAGAATACCCAGATACCCAGTCTAATCATTGGACTCATGTTTTCTAAACAATCACTGAACTTATCTCATTTTTCCAAGTACTGAACACATGTAGGGGTTGTTATTAAAGAGCAGAAGAATATTAAGAACCCAGTCAAAAACAAGGTCAGCCTTGCTTTAGATGCAGAAATGATCAGAAAGCATATTTCTGTGCTTCACATAAACCAGTTTGATACTGCTCCTAAAGGCCTTCTAACCATCTCTTTTCTCTGTTCCTCTGTGGTACTGGGCGTGCAGAGTCAGAAGAGATGCTTGCCTCCCTTCACCAGGTTCTTCCTCTTCCCTTTCCTCTGGCAAGTTCTGAGAGATGTTGGATGCAATCAAAGAACATGAAAAATGGAGTGGAAGGGAATAACAAAGAAGTTGAAATAAAAACAAATAAGGCAGATAGAGGTACATAGTTCTCCAAAGGCAGTGTAATCAGTATTCTCTAGGGAAAAAGCTAATGGTCACATCAAAGGAGGGCTTTTACCAGACTTGGTCAAATAAAATTTGACTAGCCACTGGATTCTTTTTGTTGTTGTTGTTGTTATTGTTGTTTTAAATTTTAAAGAGACTAAAACCAAACAAAATAAAACAGAATAAAACCAATCCCCCCCCCAAAAAAAAAACAGTGAAAGTGATACAGGACTTCAAAACAGAATTATAGAAAATCAACAATGGCTACCATAATGCCTCTTGTTATCTTCAAAATTGCTGCCCATACCATCAGACATAATAAAATCAAACAAAACATAACAATAAAATCAATCAAAACAGAACATTGAAGAAAACAAAACAATAAAATGGAACAAAACAAAGCAGTGAAAACAATATTGGATTTCAAAAACAAGACAGAAGGAAATTCTCCATAGTTGCTATATTGCATATGTTATCCTTTAAATAGATGCTCAGACTACTGGCTTTAGGCCTGCAAAGCCAATCAAACAATACGAGCCTTTAAGTTGTTTTTGTACCTCAGTTGCTATCAATTCAGTCTGTGATCATCCAAATTAGCTGATTGCTTATGGGCAGGGGAGTCTTGTCTCCCAGCCCATGTGCCAGCTGGCTCACAAGAAGGGCAAATCGGCTTCTCGTTTCTCTTCCCAGCCCCGCATGGCTACTGCTCAGTCATTGAATTCTGTTCCCACATCTGATATCAAAGATGGACAGTGAAAAAAGACCAGAAGGGTCAATACAAGTTCTGCCTTCAAGGGCCTCCCAGAGCTCCAGTCAAATGGGGTGGACAGAATAATGACTCCACAAAGATGTTGTATATCCTAATTCCCAGAAACAAAGATTCTGTTCCCTTACACTGTAACAAACTGGCCTGTTTTGCCAGTGGTCTCAGGTTCCTGCCCAGATGCCACCTGTGGGAAACCAGCCTACTCCTCCAAGCTTTCCCCACCCAAGACACCACTCGTAGGGACCTAGTCCTGCTAGTTTGTTCCCTGACCCCTTCCCCAGGGTAAACAAGGATGAATGACAAAGAGACACAGAGTTAGTTTAGCATAATGGCAGCCAGGGAGCTCTTGCTTCTTCTGGGCAGAGGACCCCTGAGCATTGGCTCATCCTGCTTTTATTCACTCAGACATGGGTACGAGCAATTAAATTAACACGAGATTCACCTACCTACTGATATCCATCGATACATGCTCATGTAAACTATTTAATCTCAGTTGTACTGATTTTTCCCTAGAACCTGCAACATGCCATCATCTCTATGTGCTACTTTTCTCCTTTGTGCTCACAGAGGAGGCCACTTAGCCCTCAATTCTCCTCTGGTCTCCCGCATTACACAGCATCTGATTCTTTGCTGATGTGATGGAATAAATGATCCTGATATGGAAATATTATCCAGGAATATTTGGTGTGGCCAATTACATTGAAAGATCCTTCTAGGGGAAAGAGGGGAGCAGGAGAGTCAAAGGAGACATGACCGCAGAAGGAGAGGTTGCGGGGAGATGAGGCTTGTGATTCTGAGTATGAGGACAGGGCTATGAGCCCAGGAATACAGCCAGCTCCTAGAAGCTGCAGAAAGCAAGGAAATGGATTCTTTCCTAGAGCTTCCAGAAGGAAAATTATCCTGCCAACAGCTTGATTTTAGCTTTTGAGATCCATTTCAGACTTTTTCAGAACCGCAACTTATTATTTCTGTGTTGTTTCAAAGGGAAAATGTTGTGGTCATTTGCTGCAGCAGCAACAGGAAAGCCTATAGGAGAAGAGGGACATAGAACCATGACACAAGCAAGAGTCCCTGCTGATGCTTCAGACGAGGCTCAGGTACAGTCTGAGCCGGCTCCAGCATGGGCATCTGGTCATGGTGCCCAAGTGCAGCATGGGAGTTCTGCCATGGGTCCTCCTCACTCTGAGACAGAGAGTTTCCTCTACCCTCGTTGGTGATGACAATGAGACTTGAAACCAACTTAGAATTCTCCATCCAGCTGGGCCAATAGGCCATGCACAGTACCCATGAGCAGAAAACTGGGTTGGGGACAGAGACTTCTTAACAAGAAACATTGTCTAGTAATACTATGACTACTACATGCAGATAAGCCCTACATTAAGCACTCAGGACAGAAAAACTTGATTTAAAGCCATTCCCTAAATGAGCCAAAAATAACTGCCAAGATGTTTGGAATAATGCCAAAAAAAAAGCAGGGAGCAAAGTTCATGGAATACATTAGACCTAGAAGTACATTCACTATGCAACCCAAGTTGATCCTTCCTGTCCTGCACCCTACTTAGAAGGAAACTAAAAAGGGGGCAACACACAGACCCTCCCCCCCACCACCACCACGTGCAGATCAAGAGAGGAAAGAACTTTGAGTGAAGCAGAAGTTGGTCTTGGTCCAGCCATATGCTTTACTTGGCAAAGAGACGTGAGACTTGATGTACTTCGGAGATTGCAAAGGGGGTGGGGGGTGTGGTAATAGGAAAGAGAATCAGGAGTTATGAAGTTGAACTCTACCCATCATCATTCATTCAACCAGCCCTGAGTGTGTGTGTGCCAAAGATTCACAAGTACTGGACACCTGTGTGAGGAAGAGAAGAAAGGAAGGGGAGCCACTAGAAACATG
Organism: Cuniculus paca; assembly: GCA_004365215.1. NCBI lineage: Eukaryota > Metazoa > Chordata > Mammalia > Rodentia > Cuniculidae > Cuniculus > Cuniculus paca. The sequence goes on from RJWT010019357.1 coordinate 16,812, forward strand.
TAAAGATGTATGTGATTCACCATATAGATGCTTCTTGACTTAAAGTGGAGTTACATCCAGGTAAACCCATCATCAGATGAAAATACCATACATTGAAAACACATTTTATACACCTAAGGTACAGCATAGCTCATGTTAAATATGTTCAGAACACATTAGCCTGCCGCTGGGTGAATGATCTAACACAATGCCTTTCTACAGTAAAGTGTTGAATATCTCATGTAGTCCATTGAATTCTGACTGAAACAGAGAACAGAGTGGTTGTATGGGCACACTTTGAGCCATCATACAGTTGAAATACTGTAAGTCAGGGATCTCCAAGGCAAGGGGTGCTGATTCTGGGTGGGTGAGGTCTGTGACGCTTCCCGGAGGGAGTTTCATCCTGAGTCCTGAGGCATGAATGGGAGTCCGCCAGGTGAAGGGGGTGATATTCCAGCAGAACAGCTGAAGAATAAAAACCAAGGGGCCATGCGAACTCACACTGCTTAGGCTCTTATTCCATTTCTGTCTTTGGCTGCCTGGCTGGGTTTCTTGCACAGCTGTACCTTCCACATGCATGCCAGCCCTTGGTGCGGTGTCTCTAGGGGGTCACCAGCACCCTAAGTCTGTGTCCTGTCTTTGGTCTTCACTGGCAAGGCCACTGTAGGATCCAGCTGGCATGCTGTCCCCGGTTCTCTTCCTATCTCCGTTACTGCTGTCACTCTTCCTGTAAAAATTGAATAATTCACATATTTTCAACAGTGCTTCCAGCCATATCTGGAAATCCTGCCCCATGAAGAGTGACCTCAGGGATTAAGCCCACTCTGTGGAACCCATGAACTTCTGAGGCGCTCTCACGCTCAAGCACTCTCAAGTTCGTCTCCGGGTGTATATGTTGCATGGAACTATCTTCTTTTGAAAATGTACAATTTCATACTTTTGTATTGTTTTGCAACTGTCACTACTCCCTAAATCCAGAATATTTCATCACTTCTTCTAGCCTTTAGCAACCACAAACCTTTCTGACTGCATGGATTTGCCAGCTATGGTGTATCATGTAAGTGGGATCATATGATATGCTACTCTGTGACTGGACCCTTATATTCTGTGTAATGTCTTTGAAGGGTCAGCCGTGTTACGGCAGGTGTCAAGGCTACACTATCCTTTATGCTTGCCCAGTACTCCATTGTAGAGCTAGACCACTCTTTGTTTTTCTGTACATTTGTGAATGGAACTTTGGCTTTTTTCTACCTTGTGAAAATTTGAGTGATGCTGCTATAAATGATGTTTACAAATACAGTCACGTGCCAAACATTTGAGTTGACAATGGACTGTACATGAGACAGTGCACCCATAAGTTCAGGTCACCTAGTGACATTATAGCCATCTTAGTTTCTGTCAGCGTGTATACAATGTTCATACAATGGTGGTGCTACGTGTTTAATTTTTTTCTAAAAGATAGAAAGTTAAGTCTTATTTTCAGAATTTTTCTCAAATCAAAGATACATTTATCACAACTGTAAAGCAAAGGTGAGAGATTAACTCCCACAGAGAAATAATCCATTTTACAATAATAGCCCTGGACTTTTCATCATGTTAACAAGTGACTAAACATTTGATTGCTCTGTTTTCAGGAAAGGAATGGAAAGGCT